>JAVTVY010007068.1:0-41076 GCA_036873755.1 Hanleya hanleyi
TTCCTGTATTATGTATTATACAACAATCATATTGACTTCCTTTTGTCAACTTTATTTCAAAGATTATTCTTGGGAAAGTGAGGCTTAATCCTAACCTTCCCTTGGACAATTGACAACCTTGAGGATCTTCATTGTTTTTATCCGCCATACAATTTAACTGGCTGGCAGTTCAATGTTTTGTGGGGGAATGTCTGAGAAGTGAAGGATATTACTCATTTTTAGGACGGTAACCGGGACTCTTCCAGTGCCATTTGTTTTCTTTAATTGAAATAAATAAAGAAAAGAAATGAAATAAAAAAATTCCTGACAGGCCCATGAACCTTTCTCGTGCTATATATTTATTGTATTAATATGGTTCTTCACTATATGACAGGTATTTTATGCTGCCCTGAATGGTATTTGTTCTTCCAGTACCGTACTTGGCTGATGTGGATTTCTGTGCCCCTACCTTCAGGCACACTTGTGCATATTTCTTTCATTTTCAGTCTAAAGATTGGTAAGGTAATATTCCACCATCCATGGACGCATAGTAATAGATTGCCCATGTTTTTTCATGCTATCTTTTATTGATTTACATGCTAATTTGGGAAATAAGTTCCCTTTATATTTGTTTTAGTCAATCTGTCTTGCTATACACCCTGTGCAAAATAAACTACATGTACCTGATTGTATTATTTCATGCAATTGCGGTCTTGATATAGTTGGCTGCTATATTACCATTGATCTGCTCATGAAGATGTAAACATTTGTACTCAAAGTCATTACTTCAGTTAGCGCTAGCCAGTTGCTGCCATTCTCAGGTTATCAAACCAACTATTAAGAGGCCAGTGATATCTACTCATCCTACTGTTTTGTGTTAAATGCTGTAAGGGCTAGGTCAGAGACTTCGGTTGGGTGATAACAGTTCCATCGTTTACTCCACTGTTATCTGTGGCCCTTTATGCTCCCCACCTTTGCTGGTATAACAACATTTACATTATTTGCTAATTGGGGGCATGTTCTATCACTGCATTTGGTAACACATAATTCACATAATTCATATGTGTTCTCCATGCCCCTGCTATTTTATCATTTGTCATTTGAATTTAATGATTTGTCATTTGAATTAATGATTATAACCATTGTCATTTGAATAAATGACCTAACCTGATTTCTGGGTATTGTGTTTGTCTTTCCCAGCAAACTGAGCTCACTCTCTGACCTAGTCTATCTCGAGCATAAAAGGAAATTAGGGTTACCATAATTAAGTTTATGTGAGGATCAACAAGGTCGCTTTCTTATGTTGATGTGATTATAGTTTTATTGTAACTGTTGATTGTGAGTTATCGCCCTTATATTAGACTCTCCAACTTTGTAACACGAGGTCGATCGGTGTTTCCTCGGCTACCTGGAATTTGTTTCTGGAAAATGTCAGTGATGGATTTGGTTTCTCCAGTTTGCTACAGAAAAACCCTCCCTACCCTCCCTCAATTCTCTGTCTTGTGACATTTTGTAACAGGAAGCCCTTTATGCTCCCCACCTTTGCTGGTATAACTAATTTGCATGTTCTATCACTGCATTTGGTAACACATAATTCACATAATTCATATGTGTTCTCCATGCCCCTGCTATTTTAACATTTGTCATTTGAATTAATGATTTGTCATTTGAATTAATGATTATAACCATTGTCATTTGAATAAATGACCTAATCAGATTTCTGGGTATTGTGTTTGTCTTTCCCAGCAAACTGAGCTCATTCTCTGACCTAGTCTATCTCGAGCATAAAAGTTCCTTGTTATTCAAAATTAATATTGATAATAATCTAAAATATACCACCTGGAAATTGTTCATACTTAAGATTAATATAGTAGTCTTTTTCATTTCCTATAAAGGAAACTATAAGAGACCAGATGAAATCGTCGGACGTCTTCAAATTATATAATAATTTCACACTGAGTTGGAAGATTAGCAAGCGGACTACCTCTACTTTTATACCTCTGACCCGAACAATCACGTTTATGCCAAACCTATACACAGAACTTTAGCGGAACATAGGTATTTCTGTGTCAAATACCTAGAACTGGAAAAGCTCTTTGCCATGAGATCTTTGAAATGACCTGTGCGGTTTTGTGGCCTCCGCGAAAGTACCAAGCTGAAATATCACGCACGAAAGATTTTTTTTCATTTATCTTAAAGCATATTATCTTGTCGAATGGTCCGACTATGGGTCTTTGGATTTTCAAGTAACAGCATCGAACTTGAAGTAGTGAATTTGTGCAAAATTGTATGTTTCGAGTTGAAAACAGCGATCATTGCACTCTGTAAACATGTGGCGCCATAACGAAAACCGTTTTGGGGCATCAACTACCTTGAGGCGACCAATATTTCTGGCTATAGTTTATCTTGGGTCTAAACTGCGTTCCTATGTTTACGGAGAAGAAGAGTACTGTTTTCTCGAAATAGACGATATTGCACAAATATACTACTTCAATATGCTGTTACTGAAAAAAACACAAATACATACTGGCCGAGAATTATTCAGAGAATTCGAGCAGATAATTTATTGTGAGATACGGAAATATGTTTCCAAACCATGCCTCATGAACGTCAAAACCTCAAGCAATTACGTGCATCTCAGGAGCAAAATCATGTAGGCCAAACTGTTCCCGGGCTTATTGTAGTATTTTGTCATTTACTGGTACTGTCTGATACATGCATATCGTCTTCTTGTGAACCGATGACACCATTATATATTATATAATTTCCAGATGCTTCCTATCAGTATGTAATTGCTTCGTCTCATGTCGAGGGTTTTGGGTCTTGACGGAAGTTCTCTGAACAAAGTAGTTTCTGGAGGAACAAAGATGATAATAACCTATTGAAAATCGCCTTTATTTATACCAGCGCAATTCCACTTAAGCCGGTTCTAGGGGCCGTGTGGACATTTCATAGTCTTCACATGAACAGCTGCAATAAACGTGTGGATATTTCATAGTCTCCACATGAACATCGGCAATAAAAGTGCTGCTGAGATCCGTGAATTCACTGTATTCTCGGCTCTGAATGTGAGGTGCCGAGGGAAGCTTCCCTGTGAAGTCATATGGCTGTTTTTTAGTCACCAGACGTCGTCATTTTTCCTCAACACTTGCATATCGCTCCAATTAAACTTTCGTTTTACATGTATTTTTACAGTAATGTACCAGATGGCCTGACCATTGGTGAATTGCGCCCTGATCACTGTGACGTGGTGAATGACAACAGTGAATTCAAAGGGGAGGCCTTCAAACATTATGTACTTGCCCTCATCAAGTCACTCCCTACTGTATGTCTGTATGACAGCTTTGGTCAACCTGTAGGCTACGAGTTGATGCGCCATGATGGATCCATGGGTTTCTTGTATGTAAAACCAGAACATCGACGTAAAGGATATGCGAAAGTCCTCACCCTCCACTTAGCCAGAAGACTATTGGATACTGGATATCGGCCATATGTGTTCATTGCCCGTAATAATGAACCCAGCATGAGGCTGCACCAATCTATGGGCTTCAAGAAAGTTCCTGATCAATATTTAACGTGGGCAGATAGCAAAAAATGTGAATAAAGGTTGAAGTCAAATAAATCCGGGTTTTCCTATGTAAATATCAGACAATAGCCCAACTTGACGCAGTGAAGTGTCACCCGCCCTGAGCTTCGCCCTGATAAAATATTTGGTTGGCAGAGTTTCTTAATTTTCATACAAAATCTAAAATTGTGTGTCCAAATGCTTCAGCGTGAAGCAAAATCTAGCGATGTCTGACATATTTTCAACTTAACATTTCATGCCAAACTTTTCATTAAGATAAGCATTATACGGTCCGTTCTTCGGTTGGGTAATTTTGATGTAAATGCATGTTTTTATCATTTCTCACTGAGTAATACGTGTCTCCGTATTAGAGCGTATATCAGATTAGGGAGATCGCGCTCTCTAAAATGGGGGTAAAAAAGGTTGTTTTTGCTCAATAACATTTAATTCCTCCTTAACCCTACCTCGCCTGGGGGGGGGCATTATGGCCCCCCTACCAAACTTTCTGCGCTACCTCCGGAACGACAACAATTGGAGAGCTGACACTCCTTGACTTTATAATATATCGTATTGGGGTCATTTTGAACCCATTTGCATAACCCTCCGAGCAGAGGATCATGGGTAAATCCAAGATGGCGGCCACGTGGGGTCCCAGAAAAGTGATGTTTTCGGCATATTTCTTCAGAATTTCTGCTTTTCCGCTACGAAAAGTGGGCAAAAACTATTGACATTACATTAATATTTACTAATTTATCATGCAGTTTTTTGCGGTGAATTTGCGAAAATAAAAATTTCGGAAAATCTGACCGAAAAATCGACCAGAAAATGCCGTTTTTGAAAATGACGTCACTGTGACGTCATCAAAGCGGTCATCTTGGATTTGTTTTACATTTTCTGGTAGAGCTGGACCCAAGGGTATAGTGTGTTAAGTTTCAGCTCCCTAGCTCATGGGGTAAGAAAAATAATTTGGGGGGGGGAGGGGGGCATTTCGGCTCCCCCGGCCCTGGACAGGTTCCAAAAAGCCCAGGGCAGATAGGGGTAACCAATGCTTCGAAACTTTAATCTATCTATTGTGTTCTATGCCCTAAAATTAATTTGCCATTGTAAGAACCAGTCAATGTTGTTTTAACAGCGTGACAGATATTTAACCTGTTATTATGCAAATTAGATAGATGACAATTTATTTTACTACCATTTAATGGAGATATATATGTATGTGTGCGCCTCAACGTGATTTTGCTGAATTCATGATGTGAATCGATTTATTGAGCAAAAACTACTTTTTTCACATTCATTTTAGAGAGAGGGATCGCCCTAACCTGTAGAAATGTAGAAACAAAAATCAACTACAACGGACGAAAAGCTCACAGTTAGACATTCTCATCTTCATATACAAGCCGATTTCTTCGTTCACGCTTCGTATTAACCTTGATATATTAGCTCACTGATTTTCTTCAAAATAATTTCTTCATAATAATTAATATTTCTTCATAATAATGACACGAAACGTCATTGATCTCGAATCTATTAAATTTAGAAATGTGTTACGTGAATGGGTTATTGATTGGCTGACCGTTGTATCTGGCCATATTAGGAGGTATTCCGTACACAGTCGTTGGGTAGGTTCTTGTTGGCTCATCTCTGGGTTGTATATGAAATTCACACCTCGGATTTTGAATGCTTTAAGTGGTTATTGAAGTGTGAACGGAGAAATAAGCTTGTGCATGGAGATGGAAGCACCTCACTCTGCAAATTAAATTTATTGTTTGAGATTAATATCGGAGAACCTGGACATTCCATGCAAATATATATGTGGAATGAAATTTACTCATCAAATTCTGTTTTGATATCTCTAAGAGACGTCACGCTAATCCCTTTCACCCCGCTGATAGATACGAAAATATGACGTGATATGAACATTTCGATAATTTCCGATTGATTTAGCGACCATCATGCATGTATTAAGACTTGGCAGATCAACTATCAACATTTGTCACAAAGATGCAAAAACGCAGACAACTATCCAACCGAAACAGCAGAAGTGCATGAATGCAAGTTTCCTGGGTCATGATAAGTTTTTTCACTGTTATATATTGTGATGGATAATATTCCTTTAAGGCGATATAACGTAAATAAAAGATTCTGGAATCCTACATCCATTGTGAATTGTAGCTCTTTCTGTAACAAAATCGTTGTATATAGTCTTGCAGATATCTGTTAACAGTAAAAATAGATTCCTAACCAAGAAAAGTTTTTATTATATTTTCTTACTTGATTTTGTTTTTTCTTAAACTTTGTTTTCTGGGATTTTCCTATACAACAGATGTCTAAGAAAATAAATCTTACATTTTCTTGGAATGAAAAATTTAAACTCATTCCAGTTGAATTGGCTTGATCAAGACTTTATTGTCCTAAACTATATTTTTTTACATTCTCTTATTGTCTTGAAACAAGAAATTTAAACATGTTCTAGTTGAATTATCTTGATTACAATTTTATTGTTCAAGAATATATTATTCTTCTTATTTTCTTGGAATAAATTTAAACGCATTCTATAGATGAATTGCCCTGATCACATCTCAAAGTTATATTTTCTATGCTTCTGTGTCTGGCATGCAGCGCAATCAATTTCATTTTTCTTCTTCGTGTGTTGTCCTACGCTTCGGCCCTTGGTATGCAGAGTCATTGAATGTAACAAATTTGAATTTGAATGTTTTTGAATTTGGATTGTGAATCGGGATATATCCCATTTATTACCTTTTGCAGAAAGATTAAGTAGACTGATCACTCTTACAGAAAATGTCTCACGGAATATGAGTATTAACCCTATCTGGCCTGGGCTTTTGGGGATCTGTTGTGGCCTGGGAGGGGGGGGCGGGGGCAAAATATAATTATTTTTCTTACCCCTTGAGCTAGGGGGCTGAAACTCATCACACTATACCCTTGGATCAAGCTCTACCAGAAAATGTAAAAAAAAAAAATCCTAGATGACCGCTTTGATGACTTCACAGTGACGTCATTTTCAAAAAACGGCATTTTTTTGTCGATTTTTCAGTCAGATTTTCCTAATTTTTTATTTATGCAATTTCTCCGCAAAAACTGCATGATAAATTAGTAAATATTACTGTGATGTCGAATAAAATAGTTTTTGTCCGATTTCCATCGCGGAAATACTGAAAAATGGAAGAAATATGACAAAACATCACTTTTCTGGGACCCCACGTGGCCGCCATCTTGAATATCTTCGACAATAGTGGACGCAAGTAAATTAGGCCGCAGGGTCCGAGAACAAGGGTCTCGGGGATGGGAGCGGCAGAGGATTGGGTAGGGTATTATCCTTCTATCTCCAAAACTAAGCCTCGTCCCATCCCCAAGATATTCCGGAACTTACGTCGTGCTACAATTATTGAATCCATTCACTCACCTCGGGATTATGCCCCCACCCCACTGAGCTCCTCCCTCTATCTCCTAAACTAAGTCTGGCTCCACCCTAAAACATAATATATTCTGACAGCTTACATCGTACTCTAATTATTGAAGCCATTCACACACCCCGAGACTGTGCCCCCCCCCCCCCCACTTTCAGAGACTGAATCCTTCCTTTCATCTCTTAATCTAAGCCCGCGCCACTCCAACCGTAATACATCCCGGAAACACATAATGCTAAAATTATGTATGCTAACCGAATCGTTCACCCCGGTAGAATGTCCCCAACCCCTGGGACTGAGTCCCTCCTTCTCTGTCCTGTATTAAACCTCATCTCACTCCCAACCCTAAAATCTTTGAAGTTTAAATCATGCTACAATTATTAAACACATTCACTCATCCAAGAGTATGATCTTACCTCCTGGAACGGAGCCCCTCCTTCTATCTCCTAAACTACATGTAAGCCTTTTCCCACTCCGGATCCCAATATATTTCGGAAGCTTACACTATACAATTTTTTTTAAAACTTGTATGCCCAGACAGATGTAGGGATTGAATTGAACTCGATACCTTAGGGGCTCGATCTACACGCGAAGCCCCATGTGAAAATATCAGTCGCCAAATCGGAAAGATCCTGATATCAGCCAGTTAAAAACCGATGTCTTCATATTTCGTTAGCTCGACGAATTCAGTTGATATGTGTACTGCACACGACTACCTAGTGGACTGTACATTTGACTCTTAAGTGTATATCTTTGGTCTCCATTCAGTGGTGCGACGTTGCCGGTTACGATCAAATGCCTTGAAGAGAAGAACGGAGTGGATCCACGACCCACCAAACTGATCGCATCTGTGGGGGCCACAGTTAATATGAACGGCACGTGTTTGTATTTCACCATGATGGCCATATTTGTGGCCCAGCTTAACAAATATAGCATTGAGTGCCGGGGAGCTTGTAACAATCAGGTTCGTATGCACTGAGATATACAACTTTGAGGAAAAGGAAAATTGGCCGTTAACGGGAATCGTGGAGTACAGGTTCGTACCGAATTGTCATTTCTATATCATAAAGCTAGGTGCGCACTTTGCAACAACGACAGAAAAGGTTGACCAGTCTGTAATGACATTCAGGTCCCTTATGTATTCTTTCCAAGCCCTGCTCCATTGTCTTTAGTAGCATTCGTGTTTTAGCAAATCTCGTGTGAGTGGGTTGTATTCTGTCTGGTTTAAGAAATTTCATGACCCAGTGTGATTATTCAAATCCGTTGCGTCCGCTGTTCGTCATGGTGAAGGATTGCTCTGGTACCTTCATTGGAATCATTTTGTGTTGATTGTACTCTTTCTTGCATTTATTGAGCATGCGGTTTATAGAGACGCTCGTCAGTCTGTCGTAGTGACTGCCTTTCGTATATGTGCTCATTGATTTCTTTCTTTCAAATGTTTTATTAAATAAAACGGACCACTCATATTATTAACATATGTGGCATATGTCACCCATGTTTAGTGTCTCAGTTCATATGACATTCTTACGAGGGAAGAATAGTAACTTATTATCCTCTTTATGTACAATGACAGAGTGGTCGCATATGTGAAAATCAACCAGTAAAAAAGATTTGTAGGCGCCCCATTTGCAAAGCATGATACATCCAACCCATATTGTTCAGACTAGGATAATTGAAAGAACACCCGTTTACCATGATCATCAGCGGACTCAGAGGATGTGACAAAACACATTATGCCATGGATTGTCTGGAGCAGGATAGCATACAACTGACTTCCGTGGAAATCGTACTACTTTGGCCAGTCTCAACATTTTGTACTGGTTCTCGACGACATGATGGCTGAAACACGAGAATATCGCCGATGCATTTACCAATGGGTCAAATCGCCAAAGATACCGTCTTCTACCTCACTCAGAATTTACTTACTCATAGCAGGGAATCTCGAAATATTGCCCCAAACTACCAGCATCTAGTATTATTTAATAACCGATCGACGGTTTTTGCGACCACGTTTTAAGACATGCATATAGGGCGATTCTAGGCGGCACACTGGAAATTCATAGGAAATTTATATTAAGACTTTCCGGAAGTGAATTCCGAACCATTCATAGATTTCCGCTCGGCAGTTCCGAAAACTCCAGGCATCAGATTTGTTTAAATTCGGCATGGAAATTGTTGTGGAAGATTAATTCACTGCAAAAGCTATTCTAATTGAAAGGCTGAACGCTTGGCCCGCCTAACGCTATCAAGGCCAATTAAACGAGACGGCCTTCAGGAGTCCAATATGTGGAAGCCCTCATCGAAGATCCCATGAAAACAGACATCATGCGTACCGTGTCCACATTACAGCTTCAAAACTCAGATTAGATTTGAATCCAATTTACACCAAAGTCGTACTCCAGCGAAAAAAAAATACCCAAACATGTGATCGTTAGAAGATAAATATATATAGACTGTGCTGCACGAGATTATTTTTATTTTTTATTTTCTCTTCAAGATGATCTGGTTGGGCAGTAGCAAAGCTGAGGACGCTTGTTTCTGGTCGGTGCTCGCAGTGGTAGTTTGGTCTTCATGCTGTTATTCAAACTCGCCCCTGAATCTGATGGCATGTATCATATTTGCACTGGACGTTCAGGGTGTGACTAAAACCGAAAAAATACCAATTAATTGCACTTTTTGAACAATTTCTTTGGTGCGACCAGAGAACACTTTTAGATCCCTCGCAGCACTTGCACAATACTGTTTTTTATGTATTTATTCATTGACAGCATCTTAGCTCTTTCTATAGCGATGGGAGCAGCGGGTATTCTAGGAGCAGGCGTCGTCTACATGATTATGATCCTCCCCTCAATAGGATTACCAACCGATGACATCAGCACCCTTCTCGTCATTGATTGGCTCCTGTGAGTTATATTCGAATATTCGAGTATATTCGCAAATCTCTGTTATTTTCATCTCTGCCGGAGATATTGCGAGTCAAAACAGGGATAACTGTCGCTTTCAACATTTTTTTAGATATCACGACGGTGTGCCTACACGCGGCAGAGTTGTCTCCATGCCGCCATTTTATAGTGCTGTCTTGCCGCAGCATCATGCCGTAGGCCAACATGATACTTAACCCTACCTGGCCTGGCCAGGTAGACAAAACAAAAATAAAAAATTCTGATCGAAAAATCATCCAACAATGCTCTTTTTGAAAATGACGTCACAGTGACGTCATCATGGCGGCCATCTATATTTTCTTACATTTTCTTGTAGAGCTTGACCCAAAGATATAGTGTGGTAAGTTTCAGCCTTAGCGATAGCGAAAATATAGGGGGGGGGCACTTTCCGCCCCCTTCACCCCAAATCGCCCAGGCCAGATAGGGTTAACCCAGTCACATTATCCTGACATCGTCCAACTAGTCCCCGATCCATCCTCTTCATTCTGAGCGCCGAGTGTGGTAGCAAGTTCCATTTTTGAGTCTTGGATAACTAGGCTCGGGATCGAACCCAGGACATTCCGCTTTCTGTTATAGTTGAAACCACACTTAAAATGTTATATTCGTCAACGTGTATGAAAAACTGGAGTTATCGAGAACTTACACATTAGTCCACGTTTGTGATCGGCTCATTTATAGCCTCGATCGCGATGCACACTCGTACGTCCATGCTCTATCGGGTAACGAAATGAAAAGGGCGGACCAGTCAATAAGGTCTCTTTCTACAAATTTCACTATGGTATCGAAATCAAACATGATATATTTATCGGTTCAAATGCAAGGCCATGTCTTCAACTGCCACTATTCTCATGAAACTAACGACTCATTAAACCAACGACTGCCCGAATGAAACGAACGAAACAGGGGAGATAATTCTTCCTGGATGTTTTTCAATATGACAACCTTATCTCGTGACGCTCATATATGGCCCATTCACTGATGCTTGGTGGAACAGTAACAACATCTCTGGCTGTTTTGTTTAAACTCGAGAACGAAATATCGTTAGATAGATCTAAAATATCTACGAACTGACTTTTTTTTGCAGAAATTATAGCTTTGCCCAACAGTGAGAAATCAAATAGCATAATTTCAATAGTTAGTTCGTATACGTTTCCGCTCTGTCCAAAGGTTTCGAGTTTGAAACAAAATTGCCCGAGATGTTGTTGCTTTGCCAACAGGCACACGCGAATGCATTGTGTGTCACGAGATAACTAATTAACTTCCTGTCGTGTTTTCTTATTTATCAAATGTAATTTTTTCCTACTTTCAAGGATCGACTATACGTCATGTAATCAATATCTGGAAAAAAATGTTTCCTCTCGGCTAGAAGATTAGAGATAGATTAACTCCGTGCATATGGAGCTTATAGAACGCTTCATCGTACTAATGTACAGCAAGGGATGTGGTGCAGCCGGTGTCAATGAGGCCAAGCATCATCTCTTCACTACTGCAACCAGATCGCTGAAAAAGATCTCACCTCCCAAGCCGCGCTTTTGCAGCATGTGAAGCGAGCGCTGCTGCAAGCGAGTTTCTAGTGGAGTCGCTTCGCCCCAGCAGGAAATCCCTGATTTCAGTGAGTGGAGCTGGCACAAAGATTGCACCAGTACATGGCAACCGCTATGGACCACTCTCAGCGACACTTCTATGGCATATGCCATTCTCATGCACTGCGGCCGACCCATGGCATGCACGGGAAGGTGCAAATGCAACTGTGCCGATGTCCGATACACGACCCTCTGCAAATGCGAAGGCGGGTGCGTTAATAACGAGGGCGGTGATGACAAGTATTATTTATTGCTGGCATCATAGAGCGCAAGCCAGAATGCATAGGTAGTAAAAGTAATCATTGGTATACTGTTGCTTAAGCGGTCTTTGTTTTGTATTTTGAACATTTAAATGCCCGTAGCGGCATAGTTATAGCATTTTGTCGGCAGATGTCATCTCCGAAGTATTTTAGTAACATTTGTTCCTGAATAATGTTGTTTCGATTGTTTTTATTAGCAACCGTTGATCTTTGACCTTTAATTCTCAAATGAGGTGACGTCAAAATAAGGTCAGAATCTAATTCTCCGAAGCCACAAAGCCCTATGTTATTATTTATGATTTTAGCCCATTTGGAGTTTCCTATAATCGACCTCCGGTTGATCTCTGTTTCGGGTGACCTCTATCGTGAACCTCACATGCAATATTGCCTCAAATTGTCAAAATATGGCCAGATTCGGGTTACTCAACCCCGAAAATCGATAAAATGAGTTAGTTTGTATATCTCGACTAAAAACCACTAAAAATGACGAATTTGACCCCCAAAATGACCTTTAGGGTGACCTTGACCTCAAACCGTTGAAATAAGATCAGAATCGGATTCCCCGACACCGATAACCACTAAAAAGTTGTATTATTCATGAGTCTATCCATTTTGTTGATTTAAATACGATTGACCTCTAACCCGGGTGACGGCCATAATGAATTTCGCCAATACGGCGGCCCCAGGGGGCGACTACCTTGGCGCCCGTCAAAAATCGAAAAGGTATTGTATGGGCGACATATGGGCCAAATTTGGTGCTTTTGGAAGAATCTGAACCAAACAGTCCCTTTTATGCCCTAACATCCCGGACTACTCTGGCTGTTTTGTTTAAACTCGAGAACCAAATATCGTTAAATAGATCTAAAATATCTAGCTTTGCCCAACAGTGAGAAATCAAATAGCATAATTTCAATAGTTAGTTCGTATACGTTTCCGCTCTGTCCAAAGGTTTCGAGTTTGAAACAAAATTGCCCGAGATGTTGTTACTTTGCCAACAGGCACACGCAAATGCATTGTGTGTCGCGAGATAACTAATTAACTTCCTGTCGTGTTTTCTTATTTATCAAATGTAGTTTTTTTCCTACTTTCAAGGATCGACTATACGTCATGTAATCAATATCTGGAAAAAAATGTTTCCTCTCGGCTAGAAGATTAGAGATAGATTAACTCTGAATTATTTCCGTCATCTTGAAATAGTTCTGTTTTTACCTCCGTCGATCAGACGGAGGTCTAGGAACGCAACGTGAAATCTCCCGCCAAATAATTGTCATATGGGGAACCCACGACTCATAGTATTTCCAATAGGGATCGTCATGGTTCCCGACGAAATCTTGCACTTTTTCTTTGGACACAATTGAAATAATGGGGTTCCCCATTGCAATGCATTGCAGTGGGCCTTGCTTCTGTAGTCGGGTTCCACCTCGATCTCGAAACCAGAGCTATCCGGTCCTGTCCTGCATCCACCGAGAGATTGAACATGGCGATCCTCCAGCTTGGAGAGGCGGACAATGCGATTTTTCGCTTCTTCTCTCCCCCGATAGACTCCATTCCAAATTGAAACTTTTTGAAACCTTTTGGAACCATTTGAAACGAATTGAAACTCACAGCGAAGCTGAACCCAAATCACTGAACCTCAAACGACCGTACCAAATCAGGTCAGATTTCCCATCAATTTTCTTCCCCCCCCCCTTTGGCTAAACTACACCCGTTCTCTCCCTCTTTTCCCCATCAAAGGAAAGCTTGTGAAAATCTAGGAGGCAGGAAATATTCCCTTTCCACCAGCAAACACGTTATTAGGCTCTATTTCCCGAAATAAAATTTACGGTGGGGAAGGTCACCAAGGTCGCGCAAACCAAGACATGTTGTTGTTTTCCATTTCCGGGTTTGTATTTTGAGCCATTTCTTGTTTCCAAGAGTGTTTTATTACTCCAGATCTATGCGAACATGCTCTATGACATATGTTCTAACGCAGGTCAGTCTCGTTCCATCGAACTATAGCGAATTAGTCGTTAAATCAATAACCGAACAAAGGGGGCGTGGTCCATATACTTGTAATGTTGTGTAAAATGCATGTTTTATTTTTCGTTTATTTTTTATTTTGCTGCATGTTTGGGCCCGATCTGCCAAATCAAAATTGTGCGATTTATCAACGCGCAGCACATGTACCAAATTCATGTATTTATTATGTAAAATGCAGGTTTGTCTTTTTCTGCAAATTCATATTTCCCTGCCTGTTTCAGATTAAAAAACTATTAGCAAAGTTTTAATAACATGTGGCGTAGATGATAAACCTGTCACGTAGTCCTTGAAATCCAAATTGTGCAAAAATTCAACGCAAACAACATGTACAATATTGTAGCATTTTTGTGTAATAGTCATGTGGACTTTTGGGTCAAATTCATATTTCCTTCCTTGCCTGGGACTGCGAATGCATTGGAAAACTTCCGCCAACATGTCCCGTAGTCCATAAGACTTTCACGTAGTCTGCCAAATCAAAATTGTGCGATTTATCAACGCGCAGCACATGTACCAAATTTATGTCTTTGTTATGTAAAATGCAGGTTTGCTTTTTTCTGCGAATTTATATTTTCCTGCCTGTTTCGGACTGGAAAACAATCAATAAAGTTCCACCAACATGTGTCGTACATGATAAACCTGTCACGTAGTCCGTGAAATCCAAATTGTGCGAAACTTCAACACAAACAACATGTACTATATTGTAGTATTTTTGTGTAATAATCCGGTTGATTTTTGGGTCAAATTCATATTTTCCTGCCTGTTTCGCACTGGAAAACCACCAGTAAACTTCTGCAAACATGTGCTGCTGCCCATAACAGTATCATGTAGTTCACAAGCCAAAAAACATGTGATTCACAGCAACATGTCACATGTATAAGCTTATATTATATTATATTAATTTTTTTACAAAATTATCTCCCTTGACCAGGTGAGGACTTGAATGTGTCAGAAATGATTTAGCTTCTAGAAACAGAGACTTCATTTCCTGAGTACCATGGTGTTATATATTGTTATGGTTGGCTTAACTTTAGCTGCTGAAGATATTTCTAATTTGAGGATACTGGGCAATCATACTAAATTTATTTTCATAACTTCATCTATTTTCACAATAAGCAACATAATCGAGATTAGCAAGTGAAGTTTTACAACATAATATAATACGCATCATGGATCTCCTTCAGTTTAGTGTAGACATATATACCCTTAAAAATATGAACTTGAACAAGAAAAAAAACTTAATATTTCTCAAGTTTTCTCAATTTTTCTTGGGAGTCTGACAAGATAATTTTTCTTACCTAAGATTAATGCCATAAGAAATTATTTCTCAAGCAAGAAATTATTTCTCAATTTTCCTTACTTTTTCTTGGGAGTCTGGCAAGAAATTATTTCTTATTTAAGATTTACCTTTAAGAATTATTTTCTAGAACGAGAAAAGAAAACTCAATATTTCTTAATTTTTCTCAAATTTTCTTGGGAGTCTGACAAGAAAATTTTCCTTATCTAAGATTAATGCCATAAGAAATTATTTCTCAAGCAAGAAATTATTTCTCAATTTTTCTTACTTTTTCTTGGGAGTCTGGCAAGAAATTATTTCTTATTTAAGATTTACCTTTAAGAATTATTTTCTAGAACGAGAAAAGAAAACTCAATATTTCTTAATTTTTCTCAAATTTTCTTCGGAGTCTGACAAGATAATTTTTCTTATCTAAGATTAATGTCATAAGAAATTATTTCTAAAGCAAGAAATTATTTCTCACTTTTTCTTGGGAGTCAGACAAGATAATTTTTCTCACCTAAGATTCATGCCATCAGAAATTATTTCTCAAGCAAGAAAATATTTTTCACTTCTTCTTACTTTTTCTTGGGGATCTGACGAGATAATCTTTCTCGCTTAAGATTTGTCACAAAAATTATTTTCTTATAAAGCAAGAAATTATTTCTTACTTTTTCTTGCAAGTCTGTGAAGATACATTGCAGGAATATTTTTCTCCGGCAGGAAAACTCAAGAAATTATTTCTTACGATTTCCCATATACAATTAGAATATCTCATATTTTTCTCTCTTGAACAATACGTTTAGATTTTCACTGTATCCTGTCATGATATTATATCGGAGCCACCATCAACCATACAAAAACACACACCTTCCAAAATATCAAACTTCACATCAATGGATTCCTGAATAATTTCTCTTCACACTCCCCATAAATTGAACAGCATTCGTGCCATATTTGCTCTGTTTCCAGCCGGTTAAAATTATTTTTGAACTGCACTATGGAAATGCTCTATTTCACTATTCTTGTTCTTATTTAGTTCACATAATCTAGCACGTGATTCGGCAAGTGCGCAATAGGCCACCATGTGTTAGAACAATAATCTTTTGGTTGGTCATTTTAAATGTAGACCTACCACGTGGGTTGGTGTTGTTTCACGTGATAGTCATGCAGAGCACCATGAAAAGATATGAAGCTCGAAACAGATACAAAATGGAACGAAAGTTGCTGGATTATCCATTGTTGTAAAGTTTGATATTTAGGAAGGTATATATTTTTTTGCACGGTTGACAGACATGGGGGCAGGTGGTTCCAATATCAAACACTATACAGTGTCGCCCATTTTACTCTTTTAGGAGGCGAATAGGCTCTGACATTATTCAGCCAAATAATATCACAATATCGAATATAGCTGTCATAATCAGAGAAGAATCCTAGAATAATGTATAAGAGTGAGACTCTTTTACAGTTCTATTTATTGGAACAGCCTATAAAATTGTAATGCTATAACATGGAGAGTGTCAAAACATAAACAAGCCTGGTTTTTTTAAATTAAAAGTTACATTTATTGGTAGTTAGATGTATTCTGAAAACACTATAATTTATTTGATCATGCTCTTATTTCAAATTAATTTATGACGGAAATCACTTTTCAATTGAAGTAGCTTCATGGGCAAAGCTACTTTATGCGGCTATAGCTGAAACGAGCTGCAGTATCCAGTTCTGGCAATCGTCTCAACAGACCAATGAAAACGAGAATGCAACTGCAACAAATTTTAATATTTACTAGTTCAGTTGTCCTCCAAATTAATAAATGCCTATCATTTCAACCCGTTTTGTAAAAATCTATAAGGCAGCTCAAATTTGGTCCCGATCGAAGACATTGCAATTTTCATCATGTCATTCTTCCTGGTGAGACGAGGTGGCCCCTGATGGCATTTGAAGAAAAATAACTAAAAATAGCTCAAGTAAATTTAGCGAGGAGAGCTGTGACTCTCATAGGACTCTGGGAGAGTGATTCAAAAATTGAAGAAGCTGAACTAGAAGCATCACATTTAGTTAAAGAACTTCACATGATTTATTCACATTGAAAAGTACATATGCACGTTCACGTCAAATAATGTATAAGAGTGAGACTCTTTTACAGTTCTATATATTGGAACAGCCTATAAAATTGTAATGCTATAACATGGAGAGTGTCAAAACATAAACAAGCCTGATTTTTTTAAATTAAAAGCTACATTTATTGGTAGTTAGATGTATTCTGAAAACACTATAATTAATTTGATCATGCTCTTATTTCAAATTAATTTATGACGGAAATCACTTTTCAATTGAAGTAGCTTCTTCTAGCTTCATGGGCAAAGCTACTTTATGCTGCTATAGCTGAAACGAGCTGCAGTATCCAGTTCTGGCAATCGTCTCAACAGACCAATGAAAACGAGAATGCAACTGCAGCAAATTTTAATATTTACTAGTTCAGTTGTCCTCCAAATTAATAAATGCCTATCATTTCAACCCGTTTTGTAAAAATCTATAAGGCAGCTCAAATTTGGTCCCGATCGAAGACATTGCAATTTTCATCATGTCATTCTTCCTGGTGAGACGAGGTGGCCCCTGATGGCATTTGAAGAAAAATAACTAAAAATAGCTCAAGTAAATTTAGCGAAGAGAGCTGTGACTCTTATAGGACTCTGGGAGAGTGATTCAAAAATTGAAGAAGCTGAACTAGAAGCATCATATTTAGTTAAAGAACTTCACATGATTTATTCACATTGAAAAGTACATTTTCTTTCAAGCTCCATGCGCCAAACTAGTATTGGTGTACAACTTTGTGTTACAAAAATCTAATTAAAATTAGATTTAAAACTTGTTTCATATCGGACTGTTGAGCGGACATGCGCCAGTTTCATTCAGAAAACACTGGTATAAACATATTTCTAAATTTGCACAATGTATTGTAGTAGTTCAGACTGGATAACAGACGTAGACTGCATGAAAATATTATTGTGTTCCCAACTATCAAAGAGATACTTTTTTTTCATATCAGTTCACAGCCAGTGTTGTAACCCCAAAATTATTTAGACCTACTAATCAGGTTTTATTTCAAATATTTGATTATGATATGTGATATGTGTTTATGTACTGTGGAAGAGAGTTGTTTATTTTGGAATTATTGATTAATATAAGTCTGTTTAACTGGTCTGGTTCAATAATAAAATAGGCAAGTTGAGGAAACAATTTATTTCAGTAAAACTGTCCATTTAAAGTATTTACTTCAAGTAAGTCATTCAATAGTTAAATATTTAATCATCTTCAATTATTGTTTTCATAAATTATATTTTCAGTGACCATTCACATAACTTAATGAAAACATAATGTTCATCATTTCCACGTGACTTGGGGGCCAAACTCATACGGAAACCTGTCGTCGCTACCACAGTAGCATGCCTAATCAAGCTTCTCAGGGTTCCCGACCGACCCACGAGTCTCCAGTCAGCCTCGTTCTGATTGAATGATTATTTCCACATACATCGGGCGGGAAAAAACTATTGTTCTGTTAAGAAAATTTCAGGATTAAATTGATCTGAGACTCCGTGGTTTGTAACTTTTGGTGATACAGTTAGAATTTGTCTAAGTCCAACAAGCCTGACTTGTATTTACTTGTCCGCAAGAGCAATCACTCGAAAACTTACGTAATCTCCGTTTACAACAACAACAACACAGTTATAGTACAGTCGGGAAACAAATCTCAGAAGACGATCTTCAATGACAAGTTTGCACTAATTACGAGCGCGATAAGAAGTGCAACTCACAACAAAGTAGGCAGAAACGACAGATTGGGGTGACGACAGATTTTGGAAAACGATCTGCATCTTCTAAAAGGGACCATGGTTTCGTCTGCTCGCTTAGTGGTTCGGTCTCAGCGGCACATCTGGGATACTCGAACACGTGGCGCTTCAAATAGCACAAGGGAGGCAACTCGATCTATCTTGAACATGTGTGATTTGGAGAAATGTGTGTACGTACGGCTATTTAAATAGATGTTTAACAGTGTTGCCGTCATTGTGATGGGGCTACTTCGTATTTTTTTTATACTAATTTACTACTAAGCTGCGCAGCTCAAGAGTTTACAATTAATCATTTAGCTTATATTGGCAAATGATTTGGGGTAACCGTAATGGAATGGTGTTTACAAATGAGTTAGCAGATAAATCATATGTTATTCCTAGTATCATAAATAAATCATCTACATGTATATTCGATGAATTCTTTTAAACGCTGTCGCCCCAAATCATTTGCTATTATTACCCAGCAATTATGACTTTACAGATTTAGTTGCAAGCAGACTGAGTGAATTAGGTGCATGACAATTTATTACTGTTAAAAATAATTTCTTGGATTTTTACTTGAATGAGTGAAATTTTCTTAAACGAGAAATCACAGCTTGTCCTCTACAGAAGAAATTCAAGCAACTGAAAAATAAGCCTTTTCACATAAAAAGGAATAGTTTTGAGAACTCTTTGGCTGCTCTTAGCAATTTTGAACTCTGCTTGTTTTTTTAATAAATATGCAGAAATGTTTATTTTTCTTATGTACGAAAAGTTTTAAATAAGTAAAAAGTGGACCCACAAAAAGAAATTATTTCTTACATTTTCTTAAATATTCTTACATTTTCTTAAGAAACTTTCACTCACTCAAGCAAAAATCCAAGAAATTATTTTTAACTGTGTGGACTTCTTGGTGAATAATAGACACACGGTATGACTTTATAGTGGCGTATATGTTTTCTGTACACCATAGAAAATTAAGATATAAATTTGAAAAACAATTTTTTTTCGATGTAGATGTAACTTGCTTGACTAGAAGAAAAGACTGATTTTAATCTCCTTTTCATAAGTGTACTCATTTATTGAAACAAAACGTCAATGGGATCCTGAAACAGCGAAGAAACAGTCCATTCAATGCAGTGAATGTGTTATGGATTTAATGGACAAATAATAAATGAATTGGAATATGTCATACTGGTACTAAAAATTGAGCTGTTACACTTTGCATCAGTATGTAGTCCTGCATTAAAACTGTTCTGTTATTAGAACTGCTAGGCCTATATTATGCAGACTATAATTTAGCATCGACGATGATGTGAATAGTCAGAAATATATACGGTGATATATCACTGATAATGTTTAAATTCCTGAATTGCTACCCTGAACTAATTAATTTAAAATGAATAATACGCACAACGAAAAAAAGTGTTCTGCTTTGGAATGTGTTGAAACATAAATCCCCCAATTGGTCTTATTTGAGAATATACTGTTTTAATTGCCATTTCTTAGGTGAGCGTATTTTTCTTATACTAGTTTCTTCATTTCATATGCAAAATACTAGTGTAAGAAAATATTTCTTACTTTCATTGAAATAATCAGAATATTTTTCTTGATAAAGAAAAAAATTCTTATTCGAATAAATTACTTATATGCAAATATACTTGTCTAAGAAAATATTTCTTACTTTAATGGAAATAATCAGAATATTTTTCTTGATAAAGAAAAAATTTCTTATTCCAAGAAATTTCAAGAAAAAAATTCTTGAGTGGGGACAAGTTTTAAGAAATTGTGGTTGGAGAGGTAAGAAAATTTAAGAAATTTCAAGATTATTACTCTCAGATAAGAAAAATTCAAGAAAAAATATCTAACATAAGAATTCTTTTTTTACTGTACCCTGATTCAGTCATAATATTGACTGTATTATATTGATGTCGACAAGGAATATACATAATTATTTGATAGTATTATTAATTGTATGTTGTTTATAATTAACAGGAACTTTTTATTCGCTGGAATCCATCCATTTGTTCCATATGGGCAATATTCTCATCAGCCATCACCATTCAATATGAATGTGATACATGTACAAATCCATGGTAATTGATACATTATGGTGAAGGTGACCTGTAACACCAGTATACAAAATTATTCCGAGCTCATTGAATCCGCACATGATGCGGAGACAGATCAGAACGAAGTGTCGGTAAAATCAGATGTGTTTTGTAGAGGATTCTGTCAATGAGGATGCTATACTGTACACATACAAAATATGAAGTGTTGATGTGTAGGGCCTATAGCATAAAATCACAAGCAAGTTGGTAAAACTAGGCACACAGGGTCTCATTTCTGCCTCTAACGTGTTGATTTGGGTGGGGGTGTCCTCTCATGGGGAGATGTGGGTGGGAAGGGGCCTAATGTCTCAAGCAGTATTCCAGGTTTTCCATCAATATGCTCTATTCCATACCCCAATATTTCAAGCACGTGAAATCAAAGAAATATTATTTGCGGGTAATGTGACTTCCACATCCCTAGCTGGACATGCTAGTGGGGAACCCTCAATCTCACGTTAATTACCATTGGTGAAGTTCACGTCAACAAATGCAAAATTGAGCTTGGCATCCGGCCCTACGTTATTCAGTGATGTACTATTCCCCTACTGACCCTGTTGCCTCGACGGAGGTCTTTGCGCTCATTCAGCGCTTGTTGTGTTTCAGCGGGCGATGTAAAACAGCAACTAACGTACTCGGAGATGGATACGGAGCTGGAATAATAGAGCATTTATCTCGAGACGAGATCAGAAAAATGGATATGACATTAGAGGTTGACGGCAAACCGAAATCTACACCTGACGTTAATGAAGATACACACTTCTAGCTGGATCAAGATGGTCAAAGGCACATCACAGATGTTGTAACTTTATCTTTATTTAGAGGTATACCGCAAATATGCTGTTTGGTTTAGTTTATCAACCAGAAGTCAACCACCAGAGCTGTCAGTCAGGCATTGTGTGAAATAATGACCGACGCTCCCCAGTTCTCTGAGCGGTTACAATTAACAGTCTTCAACTAGATTTGGCTAGGGGCTCCATTCAGCAAACCAATTATGAACCAATTAAAACAGTTGCTGCGTTTCTTAAAAAAGCAATCAACGTCGACATGACCTCAGAGAAATGCATATCACAGTAGCATTTAACGGTAATGCCCTGACGTCAATAAACCATTCAACGTTACGATATAGGCCTACAAATGCGCATCTATAGTGCGCCCTAAAACGTATCTACCAGGCGGGCGGCAAACAAAACAGGCAAACAACGCACTGGCACGCTGATTTTTCTTGGATCAATCAAAAAATATTACCTGTTGAAGTGAAACTGTTATATTTACATACAAGATATAATTGCTATTAACAAGAATCTTCTGGTATGTACTTAATCAAATATAAATAGATCAAGTGTCAGCAAGGGGAGATTATTCACAGCAGTTTATATTTATTTGTGTACCTGCCCTGCATACGTACAGAATCATTTGCTAGCGAGAGTTACTGAGTCTATTATTCACTCATTGACTCATTGTTTCATAAGAGTTGAAGTCCGTATCTGCTGTTACTTCCTCCGTGGCATCACTGCAGAGAGCAGTTTGGTCCCTTGTCTCTGTCTCTGTCTCTGTTTCTGTAGTAAGTTCAACAGCAATTTTACCGGCTTGGCCTGATTTTCTGCTCGTCCCAGGCACAGCTCAGTCGGACATCATTTTTGGCGTGCATACAGAAATATAACATCGGAATTGAATAGACATTTCCTTCACGGTTTGCGGATAGTTTATACAAAACAATACAGAAAAATGTAATAATTTATAAGCTTTTGCTGATGCTTTCACAACGATCCCTTGCTCATGAAATTACAGGCAATATACACGTAAAAGCTATTTTTGAATAATATTTCAGATGGACAAAAAAATGCAAAAATAATATAAAACGGGGGGAAAATGGTTATGTTATAAATGACAGGAATGGGGCTCAAACTCACAACGGGTTCAACCTTCGTGAAGCTTGATCTAATAAATATCCATAGCATTTTATCCCTAATTTGTAAACACGTTTGTGTCAACAAGGCAACCATTAAAATTATTTTTAAATTAGATTTTAGTGATCAGGGCAGGTCAGAACCAACACATATTGATGGTTTACTGTATGGAGTTGAAAGATGAATTGAATGAATTGATTTTTATTCTGGTTCTTGGCTGCTTACTACACAAATCTCAATCCAAAAGGGCGTAAAATACGTCCAATGTATTGAAAATCAGCTTTCGACACATTTTAGCCTTTCAACTCGAACCTTGATCACAACAAAATTATCTCGTTTTCCTTATAAATTACTTGAAAACACACTGAGCTTATTGTTTAGGCAAACTAGTTCACATTATTGTCTTTCAAATAGCTGAAACAACATATTTTAAAGTTTTATTCTGAGTATATCTGGGGATTATATCCGGGTTTACACTTGCCATGTTCTACGTTGCACGATTACTACGAACTAGGAGGGAAACAAAAGCTAAAATGGATGTGCGAAAATGGGACTGATCGTGTTACAGGTAAATTTACCATAAAGGCTGAACAAAGATTGCATACATTATGTCTCTGACTGCACAGTTTTCCACGCAGCCCCATAGGAACGCAGGTTGAAATAAATGCAAACTCCCAGCAGGTGCACAACTTACCTCCCACTAGCCAAAACTGCCAAGGTGAGGTAGGGAACTCTGTGATGTTGTCCACCTGTCTGATGCAGATGCGATATATAGGATGAAGTTTAAATTGTAATAAATCAATGGTGCTGCTGAGAAAACGGATGGCGACAGAGACATGGATCTTGAGCTGACAGTGGATACATTTCTATTCTCGATGCAATTATCTTTCAGAAATTCTCTGAGCAACACATAAGATTTGTTTCCATCAGGTAATACATACAAGCACATGGTGCCAACCTCCATAACTGTCCATAGAAATGTAAGCTCACAGTAGCACTGAATGGGATTCTGTGACACTCTGATCAACCGAAATGGGCCATTGCGTGAAGGCATACACAGTTCTGGTAAATGTAGCAGTCTGTTGTCCCGTAAGTCCAATGCAGACACAAAAGAAACAATACAAAAGAAGTCCCACTGCAGAGACGTTAACTTATTCCCATTCAGTTTCAGATTTTTCACGTTCCAATGTGACATCCTGGCCATGCGGGTCGACAGTGCAAACGTCTCCATGCCGTTTTGACTCAGGTCTAGAGCGGACAAGATGATGTCCTGCGAACAATCGTTCCAGACCATGTGCTTTATGTTATTGTTGCCCAACGAGAGCGTCTTATCTCGTAAGTATCAGCAATGAACACTGAACATGGAGGGAAAGTAGAAATGTTGTTGTTTATTAATTGCAGCTTTACACTGATCTTCATAAACTTTTGTTCAAGTTGGCCATCGTAATACACCTTCATGTTCAGCTCTGTCAATTCAATAATATTGTTGTAATTTAGAACAGCATAGACCTCAAGTGACAGGGATTCTATCACAAACTTCCTTTACTTGGAAAACCACTGCTGGCATTGCCGTTAGTTTGTTCCTCGATGCGAAAAGTCGAAATAATAGTCCTTGGCCTCTGACCTCGAGCAGAATTGTGGGAATTTCTTTCAGGTTGTTGCCAGTAAAATCTAGTGTGGCGATAGCGTCAGATCTGAGGCGTGGGTTAATAACGAGGGATATATTGTTGTTGATGAAACTGGCTTGTCTGAGTCTTTTTTGAGAAAAATCTACGGTTTGTAGATTATTTCGGTTGAGACGAACATCTAGACCTCTACTGGATACATTCTCACAAAAATACCCAGATGGGAAAACTTCGAATTGATTCGACGAAAGGTGAAGCTCATTTAGTGAGCGACATAGTTCGGGGTTCAACCAGTTTGTTTCATTCAAGTGATTGTCTTGTAGATATAGAGAGCTTATTCCGGACACCCTGTTGAAAACTCCGTGAGGGAGGTGAGATAAATTAGCTGACACCATGTATAACCTAGAGACACGGACGTACGCGAGCTGTAACAGACGATACTCTGTAAGCCGGAGTTCACGTATCGCTGTGCCCGAGAACGTATCATTGTCCACCGTAGATACGTTGTTATACGCCAGACCGAAGAAGATTAGATCCGCGCTAGCATGGACGAATCGACTCACAGCCCAAATGTTATTGTAGCTCAGGTCAAGAATTTTCACATGGGTCAAATTTGCCAATGCAGACCTAGGTATGGTAGTAAGGCGATTGAATGAGAGATTGATGGTCTGTAACTCTGTAAAATGAGCAATCGTATTCCAGACGCTGTCGGTCAACTGGTTCTCAGCTAGAACTATTACAATTAGTGCAGTTTCTCTGGGAATCATAGTTGTTGGTATGATGGACACATCTTTGAATGTCCGGAAAATGCAAAGCTAATGTGAACAACACATTGGTTTCCAGGTGACTCAAGGTGCATGCTTTAAGCCTCAAGACTTGTATCGTTTTAAGGTTGTCCAGGATACAGACCGGAAACTCCTGACCATCGTGAAATGTTAACCCGTTGACAGTGAGCTGTGTCAATGGTTGTTCCAAACCAACCAGTGTATCACAGTCGATATGGACTGCTCGTATATTTCGCAGAATAATCGTCTTTATTTTGCTATCATTGGCAAATGCTTCCGGTGGTAGAGTTAAATTTTGGCTGTTTTCGATGATCAGCCGCGATGTCGGTCTTCCACAAGACGATAGACATTCGCAAACACACGTGTGGATGTTTTCAATATGACATGTAAATTTGGTGTATACAAGCTGAGGCATGAACACACGAAGCGCAATTCCAAAGACATAAATCTTTGAAATACATTTACGCAACATGTCTGGGTCTCCGAAATGCAAGGGCGTGTTACCTGCCGGCGAGATATGTTTAGGTGAAACAACAACGTGATATCAGTCAGTGTCGTTCGACCATTTTTCTGAGAATCTTGAGCACGAGCAATGACACAGTACAATCCCTGTATGGGTACGCCAATCAGAGAATATCCACGGCAGCTGAATTAAAAGACTCTGAAAATTTTTGTACCAAAGCGAACGCATTCGGAATACATGTAAATATGCATATAAATCCATTCTTTGGCGGCAGAAGTATATGTACAGTTATTTTTTCTAATCATTGCACAGTAACATCCGGTTGTTAATAAATTATTTACTTCCGTTGATAATCACCGGTAGTAATCTAACCAAGTTCTAACCAGGATCCAACCAATCATTTTATTAGCCAGTTTCCTTGAAGCTGTCACGCGCAGAGGAAGATAGTTATGAGTTGGATTGCCTTTGGCGTGGAACAAATTGTTGAAGATTCGCCCGTACACCGTACAAGAATATTGCGCGCGTTTGGTGGGAAGTGTCACGACGTCACGGATGACGTCACGTCCAGTGATGGCGTAACTTCTGTTCACGTGAATTCCGCTCCATGCTGGTGCTAAGTCACTTCATATGGAGAGGAAAAAGGACAGTCCCACATTAGGTGCAGGTGCCGACTCTCCGACAGTGCATCAATGACGTCATACGTCGGTCATGTGACGTGATAGCCTCTCATGTAATCTCCTGTTACGTGATTTCCTATTATGCAATATTCTGTAATTTCCTGTTATTTAATTTCTTGTTATTTAATTTCCTGTTGTGCAATTTTTCCAATATATAATTTTCTTTTTGACCAACATACAAACTTTCCACGCAAGCGTAGTACCTGATTTATCCTAGAGTCGGATGAATGCACACACGATACGGGCCGATGCATATCCATTGTTAGCTGGTTTGCCTTGAGGGAGGGAATAACAAAAATGAAGTATCCATGAAGTAATTAATTGAATTTGCGTGACGTTCATAAGGGATGGGGAACGATTATAATAACACCTTCATACGATATTCATGGTTTCTCGTGTGACAGATGAACCTATAGAAAAAGGATTTAGAGTAACCATTCCATGCTAATTGCCAGACCCGTGTTTCATATGACAGCTATTGGAAGTACGGGTATAAGTGGCTCTCCCTATAAGACTGGTGAGAAAGCGCCTGAACAAAAGTTGAAGGCTCACGATTGGACATTTTTTTTAATATGTAAAGAGGTTAACTCGAGGTTATTCTCCATATCAAAATATCAGAGTCGTGTATAGGGAGGGATGAATGATTTGACAGATGGAGGGAGGGAGGAATGATTTGATAGAAGGAGGGAGGGATGAATGATTGGATGCAGGAAGGGAGGAAAGGATGAATGATTGGATGGAAAATTGAGCGAGAATAGCATAAAACTCATATTCAATTGATATTTAAATCAGTCTGTATGTTAGCAGTGAAGCGTCAACCTGTCGAACTCATTCCCGTTCTTGATCTGTCATAAAATGTTCACACGTCATGATATGCTGAAACGCCTTCTTTAGTCCATACTCAAGAGACTCATCCTACACAGCCAACCATGAACCATCTGAGAGTAGGAGACCATGCCTTTACCATGATAGTAAGAGGCCCAACTGGTTGTGGGAAGACATATTGGGTTATGCAATTTTCGATGTTTGGTAATATTTATCGCATCGTATTTTTCTCGTTGGTATGCTTCATGACAGCGATGAAGCGTATTACTTCGACCCCAGCCAAACCAATGTTATTGAAAAGGACGATCTGATGGGTGGATTAAAACGAGAGGGAAAATCGCCAACCTATTTACCAAAAGTTCGCATCACAGAAATGTATCCATAATTTATCTGACGCAGAATCTCGTTAAACAGCCAGTACTTCGCTCTATTCAATAATGGTATTGAAAGACAGCAAATCTAGACGTAAATTTCACGAAGCTATATCTCGTCCGTATGGATATCTATTCCCCGATTTAAAATCACATATGTACAGCGGGGAATGGCAGACTTTTTGCAGATTTAATATAAGACGGCGATGAACTTACGCATGCGCATTCCCAACAATTACCATCCTATCCACCGCCAGTGTATAATAAAAAAAAAATCATCAGCACAAGGTCAAAACTTACCGGATTCGGTGCCACATATGATATCCAATTAACCTCCGATATGTGGTTTCCCTTCAAGTCAAGAACAGATGCGTGAAGGTATTGCAGTAAATACGGGAAACGGGTTATAAAATACGACGTCCACTCCGTCTTGGTGTAAACCTGAAGAACCCCAACAGGGGCCAGGGTCAGAATATGGAAATAAATGATGAGAGAAATTCACGCAAAAGAAAATACATTTCAGATCACGAGAGTGATGGTGAAGAAAGCGTTAATCCCACTGAGATTGTCCAACTAACTGATATGCGGAAACGTAATAAATGTAGTGCGTGGAAAGAGCTGTTTACCAATCCTATAACAAAAGAATATAGCGATAATATTGAAGAGAGGAAACAGCAGTATTTTTTTTTTTTAGTTTAAACATATTTTATTGCCTTCAAAATGGTAAAAGGATGGGGTAACAAGTTCTAACAACTTAGATAAACCCTCTCCATACACATATAAAACAACATGGCGCAGGCAGGTGTGAGAGAAATGAACATACATACATACATAAAATACATATATACACATATACATAAGAAAAATAACGAAAAAACCTTCTCAACTTTCTACATCATTATATTCCGACTGCAGTTTCGAACGTCATGTTCTTTTCAAGGAATACTGTTTTCAAATGACAGACTGGTATATATACAAATACAGGGCACAACGGTCGCTAGACGACGTGCCTGGCTTAAGCAAGCAGTGACTTGATAACATGCTGACATTAATAGAAACAGTTGGTCACAATAAACATGAAAAGAGAGATTAAAAGGGATAATTCAAACGAGTACAATACATGCAGTAAACAATAATCAAAATCAAACATAATTGGTCTGCGAAGCAGAGGTGGGTATTTTCAGGATATGACATGCTTCAACAGTTTGATAAATACGTACATGTATTGCATGAAATCTAATTTCACAAAGTTGTTAAACAAACGAAATAACAAATATATTCAAGGTCTATGTGATCCGTTTATTTCGGAACCATACCTTTCTATAAACATCGTTTCTTTAACATCCAATAAGGCTTGATTCTCATTTAGTACTTTGTAAAAAGGGAAAACTTTAAAAGAAGGGGTCAAATGTATGGCACACTGTCTGATGTGTCGGCTGACAGGGAGATGACAATGGTTTTCATTATTAATCTGTTGCCTGTGAACAGTTAATCTAGATCTTAAATCTGTGGTTTGACCGATATACTGTTTTTCACAGCCCTGACAAATCAGTGCGTATACAACATATTTACTGTCACATGACATGTTGAATTTAACCTCAAACACAGAATTTGTGTCATTGAATTTAATGCTAGGTCCTTCTAGTATATGGATACATGCGCCACATTTCGATCTGTTACATTTCGCGACCCGTGCATGTAACTGGCTTTCCGAAAAACGAGCTTTTGTAAGAATCTTCTTAAGATTTGGGGCTTGTCTCTTGCTATTAATAAAAGATGAATTGTTAACAATATCTTTCATTTTAGCACTATTGTTTAGAATAGGTAACGTGTTTAGCACTATTGGGAAAATGTTATTATTATTCGGGTTGTGTGTAGTGACGAGAGGTATAACATTTCCGTGTGTGGCTTTAGCAGATGACTGACGAAGTTCGCTTACGGGCTGGGCAGATGCCTTCCTTATTCCCTTATCAATAAGGTCCTCTGGGTAACCTCGAGAGATTCAGACCTATTATAGCCGGACCATCTTCCCCGACTCAAAGAATAAGCCATTTAACAGATATCCTTCTCCGACCTTTTATCACTCATGTCAAAAGTTATGTAAGAGATAGTTTGGATTTCCTAAACGGCCTACCAGATCAAGTGAACTCTGAAACTAAAATGGCTACATTTGATGTAAACAGTCTATACAGTAACATTCCGCATAGCCTAGGCCTTGAAGCCGTCAAGTACTGGCTCGATAATTTCCCTGCAACGCTCCACAGTCGTTTTAAGAAGGATTTTATCTTAGATAGCTTGGAATTCATTTTGAACAACAACTCCTTCTGTTTTAATGATCGTTTTTACATGCAAGTCCTTGGTACGGCTATGGGAACCAAAGTGGCACCTGTTAACGCAAATCTGGTTATGGGTTACCTGGAACTGACCCTATATGCAAAGATAAACACCTCTTATGGAGATAATTTCGGCCAGGTATTGAAAGAAAACTGGCGTAGATATCTTGACGATTGTTTCATTTTCTGGCCCCTTGAAAATGGTTCACTTGAGTCATTGCATGACATTCTGAATTCCCTTCATCCTCAGATTTCTTTTACTATGGAAACAAGTGACGACAGCATTCCATTTTTAGATATTCTTATTTTGAAATCTGAAGAAACTATAACCACAGATATCTACAGAAAACCAACGGACACGCAACTATATCTCCACTTCCACTCCAATCATCCAAGACACACCAGAGAAAATATTCCCTACACTTTGGCACGCCGAATCTGCACTATCGTGATAGATCCCAGTATTCGGATGCTACGGCTAACTGAGCTGAAAACCTCTTTAATCTCTCGAGGTTACCCAGAGGGCCTTATTGATAAGGGAATAAAGAAGGCATCTGCCCAACCCGTTAGCGAACTTCGTCAGTCATCTGCTAAAGCCACAAACGGAAATGTTATACCTCTCGTCACTACACACAACCCGAATAATAAGAACATTTTCCCGATAGTGATAAACACGTTACCTATTCTAAACAACAGTGCTAGAATGAAAGATATTGTTAACAATTCATCTTTTATTAATAGCAAGAGACAAGCCCCAAATCTTAAAAAGATTCTTACAAAAGCTCGTTTTTCGGAAAGCCAGTTACATGCTCGGGTCGCGAAATGTAACAGATCGAAATGTGGCGCATGTATCCATATACTAGAAGGACCTAGCATTAAATTCAATGACACAAATTCTGTGTTTGAGGTTAAATTCAACATGTCATGTGACAGTAAGTATGTTGTATACGCACTGATTTGTCAGGGCTGTGGAAAACAGTATATCGGTCAAACCACAGATTTAAGATCTAGATTAACTGTTCACAGGCAGCAGATTAATAATGAAAACCATTGTCATCTCCCTGTCAGCCGACACATCAGACAGTGTGCCATACATTTGACCCCTTCTTTTAAAGTTTTCCCTTCTTACAAAGTACTAAATGAGAATCAAGCCTTATTGGATGTTAAAGAAACGATGTTTATAGAAAGGTATGGTTCCGAATTAAACGGATCACATAGACCTTGAACATATTTGTTATTTTGTTTGTTTAACAACTTTGTGAAATTAGATTTCATGCAATACATGTACGTATTTATCAAACTGTTGAAGCATGTCATATCCTGAAAATACCCACCTCTGCTTCGCAGACCAATTATGTTTGATTTTGATTATTGTTTACTGCATGTATTGTACTCGTTTGAATTATCCCTTTTAATCTCTCTTTTCATGTTTATTGTGACCAACTGTTTCTATTAATGTCAGCATGTTATCAAGTCACTGCTTGCTTAAGCCAGGCACGTCCTCTAGCGACCGTTGTGCCCTGTATTTGTATATATACCAGTCTGTCATTTGAAAACAGTATTCCTTGAAAAGAACATTACGTTCGAAACTGCAGTCGGAATATAATGATGTAGAAAGTTGAGAAGGTTTTTTCGTTATTTTTCTTATATTACTGCTCCACGCCAGCAAACTTCTTTTTTTACACATATACATACATATATTAGTTGAAAGAATAAACAGCTTTTTTCTGGGTTTTTTCAGTCTGCAAATAATAATGTCACAAATATATACACATGCACAAGCAGAGCCATGGAGGAATTATGTGGTTTCAATAATCAGTTTTTCTGTATAGGGCGAGAATGAATACTACCCTTTCTTGTTAAAATCTGTTTGTGTCACTAATAAAATCCTGTACAGCAATGAATATTTCTTGGTTTTTTTCTTTTTACTGAAATTCTTGCTTCCCCATAATAGCGTATCCAGAGTTATTGGAGTCGGTACTTTTTGTAATAGCTCAGCGCGAGAGTGTGTATATTTGCTGAATTGAAAGAAGTAATGAAAAGCCTCTTCAACATCATCATTACACGAACAAGCTGGACTGTCTACCAAATGAACACGGAAGAGATCGGAGTTCACTTGGCTGCATTTTGTGTCTTAATTTTGTGTGCAAAACCTGTAAATATCTCTTTCCAATTGAAAAATAAGATGGCGGGTTATTTTTTGAGCAGAGATCTTTTTTAAACATACTTAACGACTCATTATCTTTAACAGACTGGTCAAGACGATTCCACGAATCAACAGCAGAAGGGAAGAAATTTTTTTTCAATAAGTTAGTTCTGGATCTAAAAACAGTATAATCTTGTGAATTTCTGAAATTATATCTACTACGGTTTTCGACTTTCTGTGGTAACAGATTTCTTAGATATTCTGGAGATTCTCCGCGGTCTAATTTATACATAATACGAAGTTTTGCATTTTATCGTCTTCTTGTAAGGGGTTCCCAGCCAGTTTCCAAGTAGAGAGAGTTTCGAGAGGCATAACATGGCAACCCAGAGACAATACGAGCAGCAGCTACATTTGTAACTCTAATCTCTCCAGTTTATTTGACAATTCTTGACTACAACCATCCCATACAGGGGCAGCGTACTCGAGTTACGGTCGAATAAAACTTGTATACAGCAGTATTAGAATGACGAAAAAGAATCGGATGAAATAGCCAAGGATAATTACATGCCAGAGATGAAGAAAACTTTACGTATATCATATCACAATCAAGTGATGTATTGGCGTACTCTACAAAATGACTATATTCGTAAGAAACTTTTTGAAAACGACGAGACGTCTACAAACGCTATACGATATAGATTATAGCAGCATTATCTATGGCACGGAAGAAAATGGTGATGAGAACATTGACTTTGAAGAGGAAACGTATAGTGTTACAGAGAGACATGAATTTAGAGATTTGGAGATACTACGAAAATTAATCAAAGTGCATCCCTTGATTATTCATTAATACAACACAAACTAACAGGAGTACCCCTGATTTCTAAGAAAATTGATAGTTATATATCACAATTTTGTCTCAGTTGTATCGTATTTTAGTCCCACGATTTGTATAGCATTAGATTTATGAATCAAGCGAATATTAATTAATGTCCGTACTTGATTATTTCATTTAGGTACTAGTCTACTCTCTCCATCCAATCATTCATCCCTCCCTCTAGCTATCAAATCATTCATCCCTCCCCCATCTATCAAATCATTCCTCCCTCCGTCCATCTATCAAATCATTCCTCACTCCCTCCATCTATCAAATCATTCATCCCTTCCACCATCTATCAAATCATTCATCCCTCCCTCCATCTATCAAATCATTCATCCCTCCCTCCATCTATCAAATCATCCCTCCCTCCCGCCATCTATCAAATTATTTCTCCCTCCCTTCATCTATCAAATCATTCCTCTCTCCCTCCATCTATCAAATCATTCATCCCTCCCTCCATCTATCAAATCATTCCGCCCTCCCTCCATCTATCAAATCATTCCTCCCTCCCTGTATCTATCAAATCATTCATCCCTCCCTCCATCTATCAAATCATTCCTCCCTCCCTCCATCTATCAAATTATTCCCCCTCCCTCCATCTATCAAATCATTCATCCCTCTCTATGCGGCTCTCAGATATTTTGATATAGAGAAAAAAACCTAATAGTTAACATTTTTTTCATTAAAAAATGTTCAAACTTGATCTCTTCAAGCGTTATTTAGGCGCTTTCGTGCAAGCTTTGGAGAGACATTGTTGAGTTGGAGACATGGATGTAATTTTAATTCCCTCAACATAGGAATAACAGTTGAATTTCTCGTATCGGTATCCTGTGGTGAAGGTTGATTTACTCTTTTTCCACCATTCTGTCGCGCTTCTTGCATCAGAAAATTTCTAGCCTGGTCTACGTATAATTTGATCCACTGATCACCATCGCTACCGTATTCTACTGCCGACATGATAAAGCGATATCCGTGACTATGTGATGCGTTCGACGTTTTTACCAAGAATTTGCTTAGTCTACTCGATACAGCCATTCTATCAGTTTACAAGATACATATATCTACTTCCCGTTTGATGACGTCATTATTACTTCACTAGTATGTGTAATTGTTTTGAGATACTCGAAATAGTGAGCTGTAATATGAAAAAGTTAACCCTATCTGGCCTGGGCTTTTTGGGACGTATCCTGGCCTGGGGGGAGGGGCGAAATGACCGCCCCCTAATTATTTTTCTTACCTCTTGAGCTAAGGGGCTGAAACTTACCACACTATACCCTTGGGTCAAGATCTACCAGAAAATGTAAAAAACAAATCCAAGATGGCCGCTTTGATGACGTCGCAGTGACGTAATTTTCTAAAACGGCATTTTTTAGTCGATTTTTCGGTCGAATATCCATTTTTTCTATTTATGCAATTTCTCCGCAAAAATTGCATGATAAATTATTAAATATTAATGTGATGTGAAATAAAATAGTTTTTGCCTACTTTTCGTCGCGGAAAAGCAAAAAATTGAAGAAATATGACAAAAACATCACTTTTCTGTTACCCCACGTGGATGCCATCTTGAATTTACCCATGATCCTCTGCTCGAGAGTTACGCAAATAGGCTCAAAATGACTCCAATATGATAAACTATAAAGTCAAGGGATTTCAACTTTCCATTTTTTGAATGTTGAGCTGTACATGCGCGTTTTCTTCAGCATTCAGCCACCTCCCCTTATACACGTACAATAGCTAAAATGTGAACACATGCTTGCATACTATAGGTCTGGAAATGGTAGGATTCTGTTGGTGGATTGTTAGTCCCCGAGGCCCGTCCTCTGTACACGTCATTCGACAGGTATATGTAGGTTTATTGTTTTGCTAGGAAATATAAGCCGTACGATGTCGGTCATTACAGGTTAGTTTTCTGGGTATTCTGCCATTTACCAGGTTTACCCCATGTTGAGGTGTTTACTCAATCAGAGCTAGCGTATCTGATTCCGCTTAAGTCGGTGCTAGGGGCCGTGTGGATACTTCATAGTCTCCAGATGAACAGGTGCAAGAACAGCGAGATTGAGATACTATGGCTACGTCCGAGAATCCACCGTATTCTCGGGCCTGAAAATATGAGATGCCTAGTCGAGCTTTCCTGTGGAGTCATATGGTTGCTCTTTAGTCGCCAGACGTCGTCAATTTTTCCCACCTCTTGTATTTCGCTCCAGTTCATTATTTGTATATGGTACGTCTCTGCTCGTGGATTGTTAGTTCCCGAGGTCCGCCCCCTGCACATGTCATCCGGTAAATATATGTTGGTTTATTTTTTGGGGTGGGCAATTTAAGACGTACGATGTCGGGCATTACAGGAGAGTTTTTCTGGGCATTCTGGCATTTATCAGGTTTACCCCATGTGGAGGCGGTTGCTCAATCAGACGTCCTCGATGCTCATCACTTAACATCAGATTAGTTATTTTTTTAGCTGATCTGTCATCACAGCTTCCGAGCTAGCGTATCTAATTCCTCTTAAGTCGGTTCTTGGGGCCGTGTGAGTACTTCGTAGTCTCCACATGAGCATCTGCAATAAAAGCACAGCTGAGATACTATGGCTACGTCCGAGAATCCACCGTATTCTCGAGTCTGAATATAAGGTGCCTGGAGAAGATTTCCTGAGAGTCATATGACTGCTCTTTAGTCGCAAGACGTCGTCATTTTTTCCCACCTCTTGCATTTCGCTCTAATTCATTACTTGTATATGAAAGAATTCTGCTGGATGACTTAGTCCCCGAGAATCGCCCTCTGTTCAAGTCATTCGACAAATGTATGTAGGTTTACTGTTTTGGTGGGAAATTTAAGCTATACGACGTCGGGCATTACAGGTTAGTTTTTCTGGGTATTCCAGCATTTACCAGGTTTGCCACATGTCGAGTCGTTACTCAATCAGACGTCCTCGATGCTTATTCATTAACATCAAATGAGTTACTTCTTTGAGCTGATCTGTCATCACAGCTCCCGAGGTAGCGTATCTAATTCAGCATAAGCCGGTGATAGGGGCCGTGTGGATACTTCATATTCTTTACATGAACAGCTGCAATAAGAGCACGGCTGAGATATTAAGGCTACGTCCGAGAATCCACCGTATTCTCGGGGTAGCGTATCTAATTCCGCATAAGCCGGTGATAGGGGCCGTGTGGATACTTTATAGTCTTTACATGAACAGCTGCAATAAAAGCATGGCTGAGATACTAAGGCTACGTCCGAGAATCCACCGTATTCTCGGGTCTAAATGAGAAGTGCCTAGGGAAGCTTTGCTGTGGAGTCATATGGTTGCTCTTTAGTCGCCAGAAATCGTCAATTTTTCCACCTCTTGCATTTCGCTCCAATTTATTACCAGGACCTTTTATCTTTGGATGGGTAAATGGCCCCAGGTCAGGTGCAGTGCAGAAGCACTAAAATAAAATACTTCCATTACAAGAAATTGTTCAATTGCCATGTACATGTAGTACAATATTATATTGTATACTCAGAAAAATTTCAAGGCACTGAGTCTCATCATTCTCGAATAACGGGGCCGTAGAGTAGAGCATTTGTGCAAAATAGTTGATTCTGAGGTGAGAACAATTCCTGTTGTTCTCTGTAGACACATGAAGATAAACGATAATCAGAACCAGATTCGGTCTACGACTACGTATTGGAGTGAGTGAGTGAATAGGGTTTAACGTCGCTTTCAACATTTTTTCAGCTATATCACGACGGGGAAGGGAAGGGAGGGGAGGGGGAGTACGTATTGGAACAGCCAGTATGCTCTATCGAGCTGGTTCTGGTGATCGTTTATCTTCATATGTTTATAGAAAGAATTGGCGATTTTGCACGAATGCACTACTTCACGGTCCTGTTATTCGAGAATGATGAGACTCAGTGCCTGGGAACTTTTCTGAGTATACAATATAATATTGTACTTCATGCAAACTGAACAATTTCTAGTATATGTAATATTATATTTTTGGCACTTCTACCGCACCTGTTCTGAGGTCATTCACCCGTCTAGACATACGCGGTCCTTTTAATTACCCTCCATACATACAGCCATAACAGATACCGTTTTAAAGCTTATTTCTTGTACGCTTCGATTAGTGATGTTTTGGTCCTGAAATACAATCCGGTATACTAAACAATACAGTCCGGTGTACTAAACAATACAGTCCCGTGTACTGAACAATACAGTCCCGTGTACTAAACAATACAGTCCGGTGTACCAAACAATACAGTCTCGGGGTACTCAACAATACAGTCCGGTGCACTAAACAATACAGTCGCGTGTAGTAAACAATAGAGTCCCGTGTACTAAACAATACAGTCTCGGGGTACTCAACAATACAGTCCCGTGCACTAAACAATACAGTCGCGTGTAGTAAACAATAGAGCCCCGTGTACTATTAGTTATACGTCGCCCTTCCGGGGTAATACGGGATGAGATTTGGTTTCTCTCGCCATATAGAAACCAAATCGAATCCCGTATTACCCCGGAAGGGCGATGTATAACGAATTTATCATATCTCAGAGCATTAAGAATCACTTTGGACTTCAAGGCCGACATAATGGAACGGACTTCGATCGGACTTCTGGTTTCAGAACGATCCACAGCATGCACCGGAAAAAATGAGCACAAAGACAAATGTATCATTTTTACAATCCTCATCTTTAAAACGTACTAAGGGAGGAGCAAAGATAACGATAACATATACTGTAATCCGTGAACAATGAACCCGGTTTCCGTGTGAAATACCGGTGGGCTTCGGTGATAAAGAATGAACAATCTAACTTCAAATTCAGCTTCATCTCTTATGTTCTATTCTGAAAATCAGAAACGTATACTGGAACATTAAGCTTAATCTCAATTACATATTTAATATTTAATAGCCATCGACGAGTATAATATCTAGATTATATACCTTTTGTTAATAAATACATCGAAAGACCCGTTCCGGATTCACATCTGTTGCGTGGATATGTAAGTTTCAAATACACGTGTGAACTGTTACATTTCCATTCTGTCTATAATTCAACACCGTGTCACTCGACAGTGTCACTTGTGTCATATTTCCATAACATCACACAGGAGAAGGACCAACATGAACTGACTTAAATTTACAGTTCGAGAGAAAAATCGGAAAAATCAAACTGTCCTGCACAATTTGGCAGAAGTATAGGTATTTGCTTCATTTTCGCACGATGATGTTGATTGCATTTATTGTGCAGTTATTGAACATTGGCGCTGAGGGATTTGCGGCGACCAGGATAGCTGTGGGAATGTCACACGATGTGGGCGGGACAGCGGTGCTGTCGAATTCACAAAACAGCTGATTAAGATCAAAATCAAAGTCGTCGGCATGGCCTTCTGCTCGTACATCCTGGGTGTGTAACACGGCCGACGTGGCATCATTTGACGTGGGTGCAGGGTACTGATAAGATGATGTCACAGTTTCTGCAGGATGGGATTTGACAAGAACATTTACTGGAAGTGTATGCGTACCGGTATTCGTCTTTTGGGTTGAATCCATCGTGTCAGGAAAGGCTACTGACGCAACCGTGTGGCCCATTTGCAGTTTCTCGCCATCACTTACTCGCTGGTAAACCGACAGCGACGAGACAGATCTGTGACCTGTGACAGCCATTATTTGAGATGCTGAATAGTTGTTTCTACCAAGGATGGTGATGCCGGTTGCTCGTATACTGTGGTTAGTGTATGGTTCAGAAAGTTTCAGACGAGTGCCCAGGTTGGTCATGAAGGCTGCCAAGCGGTGTTTCCCAATAGGTTTGTTATAATACCAAACTTTATCGTCGTCGAGGAAACTATCAACCGGGTACTGCCACAAGCGATCACATTTCGGATGGAGTTTGGAGATATAACTTTCGAATGAAGCAACAGGACAGAACGGGGAACCTTCTTCTTCAGGCATGAATCCGGTAACACCCTCTTTTTGCTGGGCCCGGCGATTTTTTGTGAGTTCATCCTCCTTTTTTTTCACATACCTCTGCCCAGTTTTCGGGTCCCGCTTGATGATGAATGTGTTTTTGTCATCTTTTCCATATTCTCCACTCCCCTTCTAAAGAAGAACAGACGTACATCGAACTGAACTTTATTTGCAAGCCCAGTTGGGGTTTTTGGGGACATGAGAACAGACTTGTAGAGTTTACAACGATCGGACTCGTTTATGGGCTCATAATGATCGGTGTCGCCTTTTCCAGATGCCTTCAACTCTGCAAGTGCGGTTTTGAAGCACTCGTTGGCTTCATTAAACTCCGAATTTCTAATCAAATCAAAAGTTTTCAAATACGGTGGGGCCTTCAGGTAACGATTCAGAGAATGTCGAAAGTTTTCGGGAGTGGATGTTTTGTACAATTCTCCGTCTTGTTTTCGGGCATCCAAATAAAAATGACCGAGTACCTCTGCTAACCTCTCGGCCGAGAATCCTTCGAATTCTTCACTCTGTCCCTTCTCTTTCAGGTAATACTTCAAAGTTCTGGCGGACGCTTTGTTCGATTTTTTTTGTGTTGCTGGGAATAATATTAGCCCGCTTTTCAACAACTTCATCGTCCGTGTGAGACGCGAAACGTTTGCCTGATTCAGCCATTTTGTTTAGCAGACGATGGAATCTAGTGAACACCTGTTCGTTGCCCTTGGCGACGGGGGTATACGATATATATTCGACCAGCAAGTTGACAATACAGCATCACACATGAGGTCTGTCAGCCAATCTACATGCTTCTCTGAGATATGATAATAAACAATACAGTCCGGTGTACTAAACAATACAGTCCCGTGTACTAAACAATACCGTCCGGTGTACTAAACAATACAGTCCCGTGTGCTAAACAATACAGTTCCGTGTACTAAACAATACATTTCCTTGTATTAAACAATACAATCCAGTGTACTAAACAATACAGTCCCCTGTACTAAACATTACACTCCCGTGTACTGAACAATACAGTTCCTTGTACTAAACAGTACAGTCCCGTGTACTAAACAATACAGTCCCGTGTACTAAACAATACAGTCCCGTGTACTAAACAATACAGCCCCGTGTGCTAAACAATACAGTTCCGTGTACTAAACAATACAGCCCCGTGTACTAAACAATACAGTCCCGTGTACTAAACAATACAGCCCCGTGTGCTAAACAATACAGTTCCGTGTACTAAACGATACAGTCCCGTGTACTAAACAACAAAGTCCCGTGTACCAAACAATACAGTCCCGTGTACTAAACAATACAGTCCGGTGTACTAAACAATACAGTCCCGTGTACTAAACAATACAGTCCCGTGTACTAAACAATACAGCCCCGTGTGCTAAACAATACAGTTCCGTGTACTAAACAATACAGTCCCGTGTACTAAACAACAAAGTCCCGTGTACCAAACAATACAGTCCCGTGTACTAAACAATAGAGTCATGTTTGCTAAACAATACAGTCCGGTGTACTAAACAATACAGTCCGGTGTACTAAACAATACAGTCCCGTGTACTAAACAATACAGTCCCGTGTACCAAACAATACAGTCCCGTGTACTAAACAATACAGTCCGGTGTACTAAACAATACAGTCCCGTGTACTAAACAATACAGTCCCGTGTACTAAACAATGGTATTGCATTGCTAAAACCAGTTCCGTGTACTAAACAATACAGCCCCGTGTACTAAACAATACAGCCCCGTGTGCTAAACAATACAGTTCCGTGTACTAAGCAATACAGTCCCGTGTACTAAACAATACAGTCCGGTGTACTAATCAATACAGTCCGGTGTACTAAACAATACTGTCCCGTGTACTAAACAATACAGCCCCGTGTGCTAAACAATACAGTTCCGTGTACTAAACAATACAGTCTCATGTACTAAACAATAAAGTCCCGTGTACCAAACAATACAGTCCCGTGTACTAAGCAATACAGTCCCGTGTACTAAACAATACAGTCCCGTGTACTAAACAATACAGTCCCGTGTACTAAACAATACAGTCCCGTGTACCAAACAATACAGTCCCGTGTACTAAGCAATACAGTCCCGTGTACTAAACAATACACTCCCGTG
>JAVTVY010007069.1:0-40332 GCA_036873755.1 Hanleya hanleyi
AACGACAAACTGAATCTATGAATATTGCACTCCAATATACCAAATACAGGTATGACTACATATTTGACTAGCTTGTCAATGAGCATTTTGTCATCCTCGAATCACAATGCTAGTTTCCAGTAATGGCGATAGAACACAAATGAAAAAGGTGATGGTGGTGCCGCTGGCCTTAGAGGAAGTCCTGCTGCCCTTACAGGAAGTCATGTTGCCCTTACAGAAGTCTTGCTGCCCTTTTGTGCTGGTTAGCTAGGCGATGGTCAAGAAGACTCACATAATTCTAGAACCGGCCATGCCACCCCACCCAGATGTTTGCGAAAAACAAATGACTTCGCTGATGATCAGTAATCTTAGTGCCTCTGCCTCTTCACATCTTTAGTGGACTAATGAATTGTAAAATGTGGCCTCTCACTGAATGCGCAGAGACTCTTTATATACGTTTTAACAAAGTCGACAAAATTCGTACTGCTTTGTTTTCTCTGAGCAAAAGTGATACAGGACACTTACAGTGTGTCTCGTAGTTTTTATTTCATCCTTGTTGGTGGAAATATATGTGTTGAAGCTAGACATCAATACCAGTACATTCGTCAAAAAAAATCACTACTGCAGAAATTCCAAACCGAGACGACTACTTGCAACTTTTCTGACCTATTTATCGCTTGCTCATTCTGAAGCACACACATCTATCAAAACCACATCTCTAATTTCCAAAGCTTTGTCCTTACAACCTGCTCTGGTTGGAAACTCGTGTTGAACCAGACAGCTCCTGAACAGCTATAGATTCCTGCATCACAACGATAACTGGCTAGTATACATGTACATGTACATCCATGATCAACCATAAGCATACGGAGATGAAGAGGGGAATTCAAGTACTGTTCCATATTAAAATGATTTGCTTTTTGAATTCTTCGAGAAATATTGGAAACCTTTTCCCGAAGAGAGTAAGGATTTGTCGGAAAGCAAGAAGACCAAAAACGCTTATGTAGCCAAAATAGTTAATGAATCGGAACCTGTGTCATAATCAATTTCTAATGTTCCCAAAGAAACATATCTAGAGAAATTTCATTGAAACAAGCGGACTCGAGAAGGCCAAGCTGCCGCGAAGTGTCGGAGTCCAAGCCCCAACTGACCTCGCTGAAGAATGCATTTTCTCTTCGCGCTTGTATTGTATGATTGTTTTTATTTTGGTGCAATTAATGCCGTTATATGAATTATGGGCGCAGAAATTGTATTATTGACGGGGGATCATATTGAGTGATTGACTAGACGCTAGGTTTATCAACAACTTGTCAACAAGCTTGCTGTTTCTTCGCGATGGATGGAATGAGACTGGGTGTTTGTAGAAAAATCATCCAGTAAAGTATGAGAGTCTTGAGTGAATTCTCACAAAGAAGGGAGTCATGCTGACATATCCGCCGCACAGACTCGCCACAGATGGGGTTAACTTTTTTCCGTTGTTCAAGAGGGGCTTCTTCAAGTGGGTGGGCATGGAAAACTAACACGAAAATTGAATGGCAGCCATTTTGACTCCTCAGAAATTATCATATTCTATTTCGAAAAGAAGATCTATATTAGGGGAACTATATATACATGCAACAAACTTAATTTACTCGAATTATGCTCAGCACTCTGTCACGGACATTAGTCTCCAGAGTCGCTAACTTCATATATTGCAGACATCACTGATGGAAATACACGATGCCACATGTCAGGTCAGTCAAATGTAGAGTATTAGGTAAATACCCAAGATGTGACCTATTCCGGATATCAGCTATGTGAATGAGTTGGAGAGATATGTAAAAGGTGGATAAAGTTTACGTTTGGCGACTGAAAATCAACCATATCAGTCTACAGAATAACTTTTCTTGGTACCTCACTTTCAGACTTTAGAATACGGAGGATTCTAGGATGCAGCCGTAGTATCTCAACCGCGCTTTTATTGCAGCTGTTCATGTGGAAACTTAACCACACGTGTCACTTGTCCACAAGTAACCATGCAGTGTCCAAAGATATGAAAAACATTTTAGGCCACTCAGAAGTAGAAGGTTGTGCATCTGTTCACGTAAATCACATAACAATGAAAATTCCCGGCAGCCATTTTGAAAAGAAAACGGCCGCCATCTCGAATTCCATCAGTTCTGATGCAACAAAACTGTGTTGATCTGCTTCCTTGAGTACGCAAATATGGGTATTACCGTTCAAATTGGCCTCCTATGTGTCTCAGAAGTGCAGAAATGCGACTTTGTGGTATTTGATGGCGGCCATTTTGAAATCCAAGATGGCGGCCAAAATACGGATTTACAAGCCGGACTCCCCCTCCAAAAATGAATCATATGTGTTTATCTATCATCCTGCCAAATTTCATGCTTTTATCAAAAAGTGCACAATCATGTTACATATCTGCCGGACTACAAGACAGTACAATACATAATAATAAAAAAACAGACAATTTCAAGAAAAAAAATCAAGCAAGCTTAGTGAGATTCAGTTTCTGGCAGTGGATCAGGACATTAGCTTTGTGCTTTTGTCAAACATTTTGTGCACGTATTTTCCGATAAGCAGAGCAGTGTTTTCAGGGCAATGAAGACGTCCGAATGATGATGCCATTCAGAGCGAAGACATAACGAATCTCGTTCTCACTCGCTTGACAGGTTCCGGTTCTGGGCTATGAAGGCCCTAATTTTCAACACTCTCGCAGTTGCGCCTTTTGCCGGGAACTCTTCGTTCGTTAATATATATTATCAGAGCAAGTATGCAAGTAGTATTTACATTTTTGCGCCTTGTGAACCGAATAGGCTCACGGGATAATGGCCAGAAAGTGGGGTATTAAGGGGATTAGTGCTAGGAAAATATGAAGCTGTCAGAGGGAAGAAGATTCGCTGTTTTGCTCAAATCTGTTATACTTTCCCTTCTCTATTTCTCTTCCGTGTTGGATTGCAGATATAGTCTGTGGAGTAAAAACTGCCGTAAATATATATAGTATTAATATTTGAATTTGTATAGCGTCAATTACTGCTGTAATCCAAGATGAAGACATTACAGATTAGCATTCCAACCCACGTGATTACAAACGATATCTTAGTCATTCAATAAAATGAACCCCTGGAAGAGGTGGGTCTCACAACAGAAGCTCTCAATTATTGAATGCTTAACTATGTCTTCTGGTTCTTGATGTTTGGTGTACTGCACTTCAACCTCACGCTGCTTCCCTTATTACCTCCATTAAGTTATTTCGTATATTGTACGCGGATCATGCCTCTTGACCTATTCGATCTGTAAACACTCGCAAACAGGCCATGACCTGCGCAAAAAGACATATAAATTAGGCTTTAATATATTTATTGAGACGGATGAGCTCTTTAGGCAATTTTGACGGGAATAATAATCAATCAATTTGTTCGAAATAATTGTTCAAGGTCAACACCGATTGATCAAGGGTTGATGTTAACATTTTCTGATCCAGTTTCGCACTCATCGTTTATTTATAATTTATTTCATGAAGTGTATCGTGTGAGGACGGTATTTCGATTATGTAGCGGCATTTTAAGACTGATTTTAGATAAACGAGTTATTTCATCAGCCGATTTTGATTATCTGATTGTCTGGTATAGCTAAGTCATTCGATGTATCCGACAAAACTTCATTCATATCAGTTGAACATAAATAAAGAACTTAGTATTTCTCTCCAATTTGTCATCAACAGCTAACATTCCATCTATCTGTTAGAAAAACTGAACTCTACATTTGATGTTCAACCCACCTATATTGGGATTTGCGCTTTTCTACTATCTCATGACAGATCATTTTGGTACTTACACTACATGTACATAGTGAAAGCCACCTTTTCTATGGCTAATTTCAATCAGTGATACTTGTGGTACAACTTAATGAAAGAAATTGAATGTTCAAAGTGAGATTTTTTCTAATATTGATCTTAGAGCTATGATATATCTTCCATCCATGTTATCTTAGATCCATGTTATCTTAGATCCATGCTATATCTAAGAGTCTCTCACCTTTATAAAAACAAACTGTGCCGTCAAAATATCTGCTTTTTTTAAATATGCTCTTTTTCAAGTAGCACTTCAAAATAGTTAAGGGAAAGATAACATTAGTATGAAGAGTCCTAACCTGGTTAAGGGAAAGATAACATTTGTATGAAGAATCCTAGCCTGGTTAAGGGAAAGATAACAGTAGTATGAAGAGTCCTAGCCTGGTTAAGGGAAAGATAACATTAGTATGAAGAGTCCTAGCCTGGTTAAGGGAAAGATAACATTTGTATGAAGAGTTCTAGCCTGGTTAAGGGAAAGATAACAGTAGTATGAAGAGTCCTAGCCTGGTTAAGGGAAAGATAACATTAGTATGAAGAGTCCTAGCCTGGTTAAGGGAAAGATAACATTTGTATGAAGAGTCCTAGCCTGGTTAAGGGAAAGATAACAGTAGTATGAAGAGTCCTAGCCTGGTTAAGGGAAAGATAACAGTAGTATGAAGAGTCCTAGCCTGGCTAAGGGAAAGATAACAGTAGTGAGCTGTTCAATGTCATGAATGAAATAACTCATACACCGTTACCAGGTTGGAGATGAAAGAGAAAAAGAAAAAAATATCCTTGTAATGAAATTTGTAGGCAAGGAATATCCTTGTAATGAAATGTGTAGGCAAGGCGTCGAAAAACTCCCATGGACATTATATATCATTGAAAAGCCTTTATTGCAACTCGCAGCTATCGGCCCTTTCGAACATTTTACCGGTTAAATTTGATAGAGAGACATAGTGCACATCTTCTCCGATTTGAATAAATCAAACTCGACAAAAAAGCCTGTCACTAAAAGGGTCAATAGAGCGAGAATTGAATTTTCCCTCTGTTGGAGATATACGACTGGTTAATGCGGCGAAGAAATATCTAAATCAGTCCCATTCTTGCATTATTATTACATTATATGCCGTTTACACCCGAACAACGAGAAGACACCAGCGTGGTGAATCCCCATTGAACTCACACCTGGCAGTAAACTCGCTAATGTGCCAGGTTTACCCAAATCTGTTATACTTTCCCCTATCTATCTCTTCTCATTGACAGGCTGCAGATATGGCCAACGAAGGGTATGCACACACCTGCAACGAAGAAAGGATTTATCGTTTTACTTCAACAGTTAAATTATCATCTTGGTCCTATTCAGCGGCATTCGAGGGGCAGTACAAACGACATTTCAATAATAACGCGAACATTGATTTCTTTTCCGCGTAAACGCAATTTAATATGCGAGAATTTGACCCCAGAATATTCTAATCATTTAAACAAACTTTCTTTTTAGGAATGATTACCAGGCAAGATTAGCTCTTAGTTTTTGAATGGAAAATCGCTCAACTGAGGAGGAAGATTGAAATAAATTTCTCGGTATTTTGGAATGAAACTGCACGGATCAAGTGTAGATATTGTGTAGACTTCTTTCAAACATTGATATTAAGTCGGTCCAAGTTATACCTAGTTCTGCCCGAAACCAGTCCAGGAACCATAAATATTTTTACACAATCTGGGTTTGCTATCGAACAGGTGAGGTATCTCTAGATGAATGTTGAATACAGCACGGCATCAACATTCACGTTGCACTTTTACAATTTATCTGGTATATGTAAAGAAGAAATAATGGGGAATTACCGATGGCTATGCGTCATTGGTAGGAGAGAGCATGTGTAGGGCGGTGTGGGGGAACGGGTTGCACGGCATACTCTGTATGACCTGTGCCCATTGTAATACGATGGAGTGCCCAATCAAACCAACCAACCAACCAATATGCGATATTCTATCTAATGAGGGAACTGATCATCTGAAATCATCCGGATAAATACGATCTTGCTTTTTGTATTTTCTCACTTGGTTGAGAGACAACCTGTAACCATCTGGGTCATCTATACGCGGTAAGACTGACCCTGGGATCGTGTTTATTCATTCCAGACTACTTTCGGCAACTGCAAGAGGGAATTTCCAGAAATCAATACCACGTGGCTTCGTCAGCGAATCAGCTTAAGTCTACCGACGTAACCCCAACGTAACCCGCCATTTTCGAGTCATGTGATGATCTACTTGTTCAAAATTGCAGATCTACCACACCTCTGGATGATATGAAAGTTATTCATACCTATATATTTTGTAAGCCCAGGCAATATCTGTTTCCGTGGTATGTATGAAAACCTGTAATTTATCAGAGTTTTCGAGTCTGTTCTCCGCCGGATGAAGGCCGAGCAGAATCCGATAAAACAGATATCGCTCCGCGATAATGAAGACACACCATTCGCAAGCCATCTTATGGATGGCGAAGTGTACGCAAATGGATTGGGAGAGAGGGAGGTACATACAATATTGCGCGGATAGCGATGGTGTGTTTAGTTTGGTTTGGTTTGACTAAGCAGTTGTCTCTCCTGCATCCCTAAAACTAATACCTTACAGTACAAATCAATGGTTGATTCAATTGCTAAATTGCCTCCGTCGTACTTTGCAAACTGTCAAATTCAGTTAATACTGACCAGGTGACCAAGTTACTACAAGCCGCAGATATCTGACCATTCAAATATTTTACCCTTTAAAATCCCCTGAACCTTAATTGCATAATGCACAAGTTGAACTTGAATTAATTCAACATAAAGAGCCGGTTAATACAACAGTCACTAGAGCGGCAATTGAACTTGCCCTTTGTGGGAGATATACGACTTGCTAATACGAAGAAGAAATATCTAAACCTGCTCCACTCTCCCATTATTATTACAAGTACATTATAATCCATTTACACCACCGGAATGCTGACTGAATGCCCATTGAAATAGCGAGTGTAGGAAAAAAGCCAGGGGACAGAACCCTCACGGACAAAACTCCCCGCGGACAAAACCCCACGGACAAAACCCCCAGGGGACAAAAATTCCATCACATATTATTTTCTGTGCCTCTTCAAAAAGAAAACGAATAAAACATGATAAATGATACATGTATCTCGAGACAATGTTATTTCATATTTTATGATCTTTTATAACTTCCGTGGCCTTTACTTAGATACATGATCAATAATTTAAACAAAACATAGTAAATGAAATCTGAAATGACATGCACTTCTCAAGGTACAGTTTTTTTATCCACCATCACTATGACATGTAGCACATTTAAAAGCAGTTCCTAGAGTGAGATTTGCAATTTAAACCAAACGAATGTTATGTCCAACTCCTATCAGCATTTCTTCTAGGGTTTTTCGGCCATCCCTGATATCAACACAGAGGTTTTGTAGGTGTTCCTGGAGGCCCTTCGTAGCTCTTATGACGCGTTATCGTAGTGGTTGTCCTCTGGCGTCGCCTGAGAGGTGAGTCGAAACAATGCATGCATCTTCACGCATCCTGTCTATGTCCGTCCAAATGGAATGATGGGATTATCTCATAAGGTGCTGGAAGGCATTATTCCAACTCTCACACAAGTTGTTTGTGGAATCGTGGAATAGAAAGGGATGTTGATCTTCTCCTCCTGTCGTCGTTCATTCATCTTCTATTCTCAGCTCGGGACGATGGTATTGGAGGTCGCTTAGCTTGTCGTTGCCTTCGGATGTTCCTTTTCACGGTGTCCATCTGACCAAGCGCAAGTATTCCACCTCCAGTCATTGGGTTCACCTGGTCGACAAGGATCGGTCCTGGATTTCCTCGGTTGATAGCCGCTTGCTGTAGAATCGCCTGTCGGCCTTTCGTTGCTTCAACTTGAGTATCAGGTTGATGGTTGGGGTCAATGGAGGAGATAATACATGTATATATATATTTTTTTGTAAACCGTGGACGAACCATTGGGCATTTATTCCTACATTAGGTTCAAGATTTTACATTTCCCATCGCATCCTCACGTGACAGTGAGGAAAACGGTTATGAGGAGAAAGAATAAATACCTTTTTGTTGATTGAAACTTTGGTTTGATGTCTGTACTATGGAATGCTGTAGTGTGGTATTTCAATGTGTTATAGGTCATTTCCTTGCATATAAATACTGATAAAAAACATCATGAATAACATCATACGGTGATCCAATAACATATTTCTACGCTATATATATTAGTTATGTACCGAGGTCTGCCATGGGACCCCACTTTTCCAGGAAATTTTTGTTGTTCTTTTCGGCAATTAATTTTTCGATAGGATTTGTTCGGGAAATTGCCGATCTTGTTGCTATCCATTAGGCTTTCTGGAGCATCGGCTGGAGGTGTAAATACTTTTTTAATCAATAAGACAACATGGCTTAGGAGACCTGCCTTTTTGCTTGCTTTCCCCAGAATTACTTCTGTCCCGGTTAACCTATCTTGCAGCAAAGACAAAAAGTCATTCCATATGATTTGTACAATATTTTGGGCATCGAGATCTGTCGTGATCTTGCCCTTGCAGGATAACGCAGATCTTCGGGAACATTCCCAATGTTTTGTGGAAGCTCAAACAGATAAAGCCAAGATACACCGCTGCTGTTCGTCACCCTTGTTGTTGCGTATAAATGAGCGCCATGATGATGAAGTATAAATGACAATAACAAATTCTTGGTCATAGAGAACAAATAGATTTTTATAAATTATTATATTCAAAATTGATGAATTCTATCAGCAATTCGGTCTGAAATAGCTGTTTCCATATAAAGTGGGTGTTTGAATAAATTTTTCTAAATTATTATATCCAAAATTGATCAATTCTATCAGGAATTAGGTCGGAAATAGCTATTTTCATATAAAGTGGATGTTTTGTCCGATTTTCCTATTTTGGGGGTTTTGTCCGTGGGTGTTTTGTCCCGTGGGGTTTTTCCAGTCCCCCTGAAAGAGAGTGAGCACATGACAGTAGAGTCGCTAATATATGCCGGGCTTATTCAAATCGATTTTACCTTTTCTTCTCTATTTCCCCCTCGTTATCAAGTTCCAGATATGGTCAATGAAGGGTAGGAAAACCCAGCAATGAAAACATCTATTGATCGATTTACTTCAATAGTTTAAATTATCATCTTTGCCCTAGACAGTAAAATTAAGGCGCAGCAGTCGAGTGGAAATAAGTACAAACGATACTTTAATCGCATCACAAACGTTGAGATTCTCCGTGCAAATGCAATTTAATGCACGTGTATTTGAACCTCAGACTATTTTAATCATTTAAGAGAACTTTCTCTGGAGGAATTGTTATCAGGCACAATGAGCGTTTAACTGCTGAATGATAAATTGTTCTCTCATTACTTATGGATGTTCAAGGTGTTGCATCCCGATACATAATCAGGTACTGGTTTGGAACGCATTTGAACCTTATGAACCACCAGATTTGTAAACACCCCTAGTCTCTTAACAGTTGATAATAAAGTATCACGTGATTGGGATAGGGGGGCGTTGAGAGTGCCATAAATTGTTTCACGTGGAGAACAAAAATATCGCCTCAGTATAATTGTGTGCAAAAGCAATAACAATGCCAATGTTTGGCAAAAATAAAGATTTTCACTTTTTTTCCTAACATACAGAAAGGCTATAGGGCTACCAAGATGTACAATTTTACAGTAATTGTCTGGATATCAAATTCAGTCAAAATTGACGAAGTGGGTCACCATTAGAAACGGCAAATGCATAGGCATATTAATGATATAATTCAGACCCATTGAAACTATGTTACAGACCCGTTTTACAGTCAAAATAAGTATGATTGTATATTCGCTACATATTTTACAAATATTTAAACATTTAAGCTCACTTAGCATGATCATATACATGTACCTACATGTTAACCTGAATGATGGGGAATTTGCTGAAGTATCTACAATATATCGATGTAAACTTTTCCATATATTTCGCTACATTATGTGCATGTGCCTCAAAACATCTCTACATTAAGGGAACCGACATCTCGGCACAAATTGGTGGTGACGACATTTCGGAACGCGTCATTTCGACCATTTTATTTCACAGACCAAACTATGGTAAAGATAAAGATTGAATGATTGTCATTCAAAATAAGTGATTGTCCAGATTAAATGCAACATCAAAAGGGCGGTGGAAAGCGATGTCGACGTACTGATCATAAGCCATAAACCCCACAGACAAACATACTGATCGCATATTTCCAAAAACATCACAAGTACCAAAAGTGATCCGTGTGATGATTTGTGTCCCGGCCACAGGGCACAGGGCAAGAATGACCACAGGGCCTCTAGCACCGACTTGAGCGGTATTAGATACAAATATTTCAGAGCGAGGATGTTATAGCCCTATCAAATCATCTGTTGGAAAATGATGAACTATGTGAACGCCTGATAGAAAACAAAACGGGCCAAACGAGGGAGTATTTATAGAATACAAATTCGTATTCAAATTCGTATTCACAACATTCGTATACCAGCGAGGACCGACGCCAGTAGTAGTATAAGCGTGAAAAAGGTCCCATTGACCTCTTTGCACTTAAATGACCTCAAAAATTTGCATATTGGAGAAAAAATCTACCTCCCACACAGAAGAGTTCCAATTGTTACCTTTCTAGGGGGAGGTAACCCCAGATCACTATAGTTCCGGCAAATGGGCCCTGGGCATGTATTTTTGCGCGGTGATGCGGTCTGGCGGTGATGCGGTCGCGGAAAAAAGCTTCCGCGGAGAAAAAGTAGTCCCCAAAATTCAAATACGCTGCATGGCCCGATGGGGTAGTATGAGGTATCATTGTGAAGCTTATGTGAGGGGGCATCGGATGGGCTGGGTGTGGGGTTGAAATAGCGTCATTCTGCGCATGCGCGGTGGACCAAGGGTATGGAAATAGACGTTTTGGAGCTAGGGGAGCTACTAATGGTCCAATGGGGTCGAGTGAGGTATCAATGTAAAGCATAGGTGAGGGCACATCTGACTGCACTAGTGTCCCGGTCGTTGTCAACATTCTGCGCATGCGCAGACAGGGAATTGTGGGAAGAGGGTATGGAAATAGACGTTTTGGGATCTAGGGGAGCCCCTAATGGGCCGATAGAGTCGTATGAGGTATCACTGTGAAGCATTCGTAAAGGGGCATCCGCCTGGCCTAGTGGCTCGGGCGTTGTCAGCACTCTGCGCATGTGCAAACAGGGAATTGCGGGAAAAGGGTATGGAAATAGACGTTTTGGGGTCTGGGTGGGCCACTATTGGTCTTATGGAGTCGTATGAGATATCAATGTGAAGCATTCGTAAAGGAGTATCCACCTGGACTAGTGTCTTGGCCGTTGTCAACATTCTGCGCATGCCCAGACAGGGAATTGTGGGAAAAGGGCATTGGAATGGACATTTTGGGATCTATTTGGTCCCCTGGTCGTCCGATGGGGTCGAGTGATGTATCGTTGTACAGGATACGTGAGGGGGCATCCGCCTGGACTAGTATGACGTGGAACTGACGTCATTCTGCGCATGCGCAGTAGACAAAGTGTATGGAAATAGACGTTTTAGGGTCTAGGTGGGTCCCTAGTGGTCCGATGCAGTTGAGTGAGGTATCAATGTAAAGCAGTCGTGAAGGAGCATCCAGTCATGGGTGGGTGCATGTAAAATTAAGATTTTTTCCCGAAAATATAATAGTGGAGCACGGATTTTACCCCTAAAATAGGGGAAAACACCTATCAACCCTAGCCAAAAGGGCTAATATCGGTCTCCGGGCTTATTGGGACCTGCCTATGAAGTCAATGGGGAGGATGCATGTAAAATTAGAATTTTGCCCCGAAAATATAAAAAGCGGAATGCGGACTTTACCCCTGAAATAGGGGAAAACACCTATCAACCCTATCCCAATTTCGGAGCTCCAAGAGCTCCAGAGCTCCGAGATCCAAGAGCTCCGGAGCTCCGACGCCACCACCGGGCGTTGACGGGCGAGTGAGTGGGTGAGTGAGTGAGTGAGTGCGTCAGTGAGTGAGTGAAGCGTGCACAACGTCCGTGAGGCGTCCCCAACGCCCGTCTTAACGCATGGACGCACTAACGACGGTGAGTGAGTGAGTGGGGAGTGAGTGGGATCCTACTGGACTAATGTAACGTCCGTTTTCATCATTTTGCGCATGCGCGGTATGGCCGTCGTATATAAAGCAGGCATTTTGGGGATTCGTGGAGGTTTGTTGAGTGGTTCACCATCCCTGGTCAAATGGATCGTGTGGGGTATCAGTGTGAAGCTCTCGTAGGAAAAGTGGAAATTGCCCCTCATTTGTGGGGCGCTCACTTCCGGTTGTGTGGGGCGCTGCCCTCAGCCAATCAGAAGCGAGTATTTTGACCCGGTGCATTATGGGACATATCCAAGATGGCGGCGTCTGCCTTCTGGTTCAAGATGGCGGAACGTCCGGTGTCGAAAACTGACCATTTTGTCGGAATGTGGTCATCTGGTGTCGAAAAGTGGCCCTTGTATGGGTCCCGCCTAGTTTGGTGTAGAGATGGACCACTATTGGTCCGAATGCGTCCTGTGGGATGTCATCTTGTAGTTCTCGGAGTGCAGACCACGATTTGAAGGATGTCCACGTCATCTGTGATGTCATTGGTGACGTCATCAGTAGGAGTACTAGCCAAAGTGGGCATTTTGGAGCAGTGAAAAAGGTATTTGGTGTAGAGATGAGCTTTTTTCCGCGATCGCATCACCGCCAGACCGCATCACCGCGGAAGAATACATGCCCAGGGTCCATTTGCCGGAACTATAGTGATCTGGGGTTACCTCCCCCTAGAAAGGTAACAATTGGAACTCTTCTGTGTGGGAGGTAGATTTTTTCTCCAATATGCAAATTTTTGAGGTCATTTAAGTGCAAATAGGTCAATGGGACCTTTTTCACGCTTATACTACTACTGACGCCGACGTAATTTAATTAAAATTAAATCCTATCTGCTTCCCCACTTGGATATGTCGCTTGTTTGATCTAACCGACTTGCAGTAACGCGAGTGTCAGCCAATCCCGAGAACTCTGCAGAGTTCTTTGAAGGGAACGTATTGGTAGGCAGTCACAATCAAAGCGTGACTGAGATACATCCTTTTTTTTAGATGACGACTCTATAACGAATATTATGGATTAAGAATACTGATCAGCGATACGGATTTGATATTTTTGGAACATCATGATGTCTTGCCGGCATCATTGAAAACTGTTGACCGCTTCTCTCTTGCAGGAAACAAGCCTATGTTTATGTATACTATGATTGTCTTTTTGAATTTGGTGCTAATACTGTTATGTGGAAAATGGAATAGGTCTTTGGATTATGGACGCGGATATTCTCTAATGGACGACGGCTGGATTATGAATGACGGACTAGACGCTTGTAATTTCTTGGTTGGCTCAGCAGAGCAGACGCCAGATTGGCGGGGTATCTTCTGATGTTGCCGAGCTCCAGCCGGGTTGGCACCATAATGCGGGGTAGAATTATGGACTGATCCCTGGCATAAACCTTGGGTTAACCCTATCTGGTCTGGGCTTTTTGGGACCTGTCCAGGCCTGGGGGGGGGGGGGAGGCGCCCCCCTAATTATATTTCTTATCCCTTACAATAATATCAGTTTTCTGGGACCCCACGTGGCCGCCATCTTGGATTTACCCATGATCCTCTGCTCGGGGGGGTATTCAAATAGGCTCAAAATGACCCCAATACGATAAACTATAAAGTGACGGAGTGTCAGCTCTCCATGTTGTGTCGTTCCGGAGATATCGCAGAAAGTTTAGTTGCCATAATGCCCCCCCCCTCCCCCTAGGCCAAGTAGGGTTAAAGCGGAAATGCTGATCCTATCCCCGCTCCCCGACTGCAAGTAAAGTTGTTAAACTGCGGCCGTGATGTCATAAGACTATGAAATATTCATGACCTGGGGGCTCGGAACACCAAATTCACTTGAAGTCTGTTAGATCCTACATAGCGACATATACGATTGGGGAGTATTGATTGGATTTTTTGTTGTTCTTTGATAATGTTGGCATTTGTGGGAAGTTGATGCTGGGTCGACATCGGGCCTTACAGACTAGTATTTTGTGTTAATTGCCGTCATTTACATCTGACGATGATACAGCTCACCAATCGCCAATGTACGCGTTGTCACAGCGAAACAGCTCACCAATTACCAGTATACGAGTTGTCAGAGCATTTCCATCATAGCTCTCTAGATTTGTACCTAATACCGCTTATGCCGGTGCTAGGGGCCGTGTGGTCATATCATCCATGTTGCCACATGAACAGGTGCAATAAAAGCGTACCTGAGATACAACACATATCACGAATCGTTAGATTCTTGGTATGTGCTTTAGAATAGGTTTACCCGAAGACTATTCTGTGAAGTCATGTGACGCTGTCAGTATGTCGGCACCTCTTCCCACTCCCCTTATATGTGTTGTAATTAATTTATTAAGATTGGACGCCGACCAAGCGCTTCATTCTCGATCTGCCATGTTTAAAGGTCACACCACTACAATCACAATGAAGGGGAAAGCCTCGGGGACGAAACGTCCACAAGCAGAATCTCACCAAAGACAGGCAACAATTAAACGCAACATGTGGTCAAAATTGACCAAGTGAGTCATTAGAAAGACAAATGTATATGCATGTTACATGATATAATTTAGACTAATTAAAATTTTGTAACAAGCATGATATACAGCATAGATAAGTATGGTTATACGTTCATTACAGATTTTATAAATTAATCACAAGTTTAACCTCATTCAGCATTGTACATGTACGTATCTGCTAGTCCAATTAACGGGAAATTTGCTAAAATATGTACTGTACTCTTCCATATAAAATAAATTCTTCCATATATTTCTCTACATTTGATACATTATATCTCAAAACCAGTAATATGGTGTTTTGCCCCATTATAACAGGCCTTTTTTAGGCTGACTGCAGATTTGGAAAAAAGTTGCCGAAAGGTCATACCCTCCAATTTGTACCGAAATATCACAGGTTCGGATTGGTCCAAAGTTAGCAAACAACTCTTTGATTTCTCTGTACAAATCCATTCCTATTTATTCTTCAAGCCATCACGCATAAACCCCGTTACTAAATATTCACTCGTGTTTACGCACTTTTGTTCACCGGCATCTTCCCTGTCGGTACACTCTACAAATCCACAATATTCTTTCGCGCACACGTCGTTACTTTCCCTGTGAGTTTCACAGTTATACCCCTTCGCTATCCGAATTCACGCCATTCTCTTAGACGGGAGTATCCCAGCAGCCTTTGCGGCGCTGCCTGACAACAATGGCGTGGGCTAAAGCAACGCATAGCGACGTATTCACTTAGCCCAGGCAGACCGCGATTCTCGCCGTTAAATCGTTAAGTCAATCACTGAATATGGATAATTAACAGCTTTATGGGGGGAAATTAAAACAGATTATCCGTGTTATATGCCGACAATGACGGTGTTGCCGCTGTGTTAACCCCAGGATTTTAACGGCTGGGTTAGCGCCCTGTAGATCAGTGTTGTGGGTTATTTAAGAGCTGTTTATTACCCTTTCCTGGAGTCTTTACCACACAATTGATCCTTTCAGCTGTTAAATGTTACCTTATTAACAATATATTATCGACTCCAAATGATTACCAGCCGCAAACGTCGAGGAAATACGATTTAACGGCGAGAATCGCGGTCTGCCTGGGCTAAGTGAATACGTCGCTATGCGTTGCTTTAGCCCACGCCATTGTTGTCAGGCAGCGCCGCAAAGGCTGCTGGGATACTCCCGTCTAAGAGAATGCTGAACTTCTTTCTCATAAGGATTTGCACATGCGTCAAGCACAGGCTCTCAAAACAAGAGTTTTGGGGGTGTGAAGGGTGGTATTACGGTGAAGTGTCGAAATATGGGGTCTCTATGTATAATCCCATGCTTTATACAAAAATACACCTGAAACGCACTTTGGGTGAAACGAGAAATAAACGGTTTACCTTCAAGCAAAATACATCAGCATATTCTACAATTGTCACTCTATATATTCCTGTCGTCAAATTCGTAAATTTCTGCAATTTTATACCTTTGTTGGGCGATTCAAAATGCAACCTGACTGTCCATTCAATCCAGCACAGTCAGATGATCGCCGGCTTCTTTCTCGATTCTGATTGGTCAGCAGATGAGTGTGTGAGCGCTCTTGCCGGAGGCGTGTCGGAACTGACCAATCAAAATTGAGATAGAAGCGGGCGATCATCTGGCTGTGCCGGGTTAAATGGACAGTCAGGTTGGATTTTGAATCGCCCGGCAAAGGCGTAAAATTGCACAAATTTACTAATTTAATGACGGGAATATATAGAGCGACAATTGTAGAATATGCTGATGTATTTTGTTTGGAGGTAAACCGCTTATTTCTCGTTTCACCGAAAGTGCGTTTCAGACCTTGGTGTATTTATATATAAAGCATGGGGTTATATATAGAGACCCCATATTTCGACATTTCACCGTAATACCACCGTCCACACCCCCAAAACTCATTGGGACATTTTATATTACAAGGCGGGAGAGGAAGGGGTAATCTGCTTCATACAATCGCATAAACACACAAATAAATTACAAGATGGAATTTATTTCACAAGTTTAACTGCTGTTTTCATCGTGAAATTGATTAACAGAGCGACACAAATAAACGTAAATCCAAGTATTTCCACAGAGCCTGGCTCAGCTGACAGAATAACTGAGAGACCACATAAACTCGTCCATTGACATTGGCACGATGCCAACCGAGACGGGAGCATCGTGCCAATATCAGTGGACGCGTTTTTTTTCAAAAAAGGAAGAAAAGTTGTCAAAGTTTAAAATATGTTTTCAACTTTTCATTATAATCTTGTTAATAATCAATTTGTGTAGTGCAATAGAATAGAAATAATGTTTTCATAGGCATGCTGAATGGTTATTTTACGCACAGATAGTGTGGGAAGGGCTTTGCCCTTGCCCTAAAATAAAAAAGCTTTCCCACCCTAACCGTGCGTAAAATAACCATTGAGCACGCCTATGAAAATATTTTTTCTTAAGTATCCCTTCGCGCACACATCGATACTTCCCATGGGAATCTCACAGGTATATCATTTTGCTTTCTGAACTTTAGATATTGACAATCACGTGTCAAAGACATCCATCAAATCATTGACTTTGATATTAATATTTTATCTTTAAAACAGTTTTCAATCATACTCAAACTTTCATCAATATTTTGCAGCTTAGTAACAGATAATAATGGATGATATCTTATAGTGCATCTATCGTTTTAGCCCACTAATTCATTGAATCTGAAGTTTCAAATGCTTACGAGAACATTCCAAAGGCTCTAAAATGTTACTACCTCGCTTTCAAACCAGTAAAACGTGTCCTTATTCCGCCCCAGTTAGCACCGACCCCGTTCCACGATCTCGGTCTCTAACGGTACTTGAACAAATAATGGTATAGAAATAACATAATGTGAACGCTAGCTATGCCGTAGTCACGGTTGGGTAGTTCCTTTTTAGTATATTCTATGTTAGATTCAGAATAAAGAAGTGTTGCCCAGATTTGCGGATTTAATGAGAAGTTATGAAACTATCGCCCTATGGCCCACAAATGGTTACATAACCATCCCTGCCTACCCCCACTTTCTGAACAAATTGCATGAAGGGGCGGAATGCCTCTTAGAGACGATTCGCCTTATCATAACATACCATCTGAGCCAAAATCCTGACACATGTTCGATATTGTTAAAAACACAATGGCGAATAGAACACAGCAGGGAGTATAGGTCCGGGACTTATAAACACACATTTTTTGTTAAAAAAAAGCTATGCCTTCGTATACCTGGGAAGGAATTCCAGGTTCGGATTCCTATTGTTAAGCTCGCTCAATTAGTAGTGAATCTGTTGACACATTTAATCCCTGTCCATGCTGACTGCTGATTTAGCGTATCAACGAAAGTTTTATTTGCTAGAATTAAAGGGCCACACACAATCCGTTTCCATATTTTGAAGTAATGGAACACCTAAACGATGATCGTCGCAGGTTATAAATTGTCACCCTAAAAAGTTAATAGGCTATACAGAAACACCATGGAATCTGCCACGAGTAAATGTATAGCATGTCCTTTCATAGAGGACCTTGTATCGAAATTCTGAGCTGAGTAGATTAAAGGACGGCGTTTCCAATAGATTATATCCACACAAATGACAAAATCAGCTTATCACTTTCAACGTACAAATTATGAAACAGCGGTTGTATATGTCATTCAAGTGCGTTTCTTTGTCATAGGCTTTGTCGAAGATGGTAGCATGTATATAACCAAATAATAAGTCAGTATTTAGATCAGGCAGCTGGATTACAGGAATTAACTGATATGGCCTACGCAGTAGTTGAACACTTTTAATAAGGGCACTTTCTCTGTGAAGTGATCCTAGAAGGAACATGCCATGTGTCACAACGCACCTGACAAAAGTGAACGCACCCTACATCCGGAAGGTAGCTTATCTGCTTGGAGTCACCCGAATTCAGTTAAAAGGTTCACTACTTTCCGTCATGTGATGAGTAGATCGCCACACAGAAGTTTATTCATGTGAATCTTTGGCATTATTAAACCACGGACCAGATACAAAGATTTCCTCGTAGACATATGTATTCGAATCATTTTAATTGGACAATTTCATGATCGTATTTTTTTATTGACAACAGACAGCAGTCAGTCAAAACGTATAAGATCTTGCAGCACATATGTGCAAATGTATCCAACACCGGTCAAATATTCGAATAACTTGCGAAATCTATGTAAGATTTTCTTAGTAGGAGGAACACTGTAATATATCATATATGCGTCAGCCCGGATGCAAATACACCACAGCAGTGAAGTTAAATGTAGTCCGCTTGTGATTTTGGGCTTTGGCAGCCATGTTTTCCCCAGTAGGTTATCTCCCTTTCCTAGGTAAAGAACTAGGGAGTTCCTCTAAAAGTCTTCTAGTCGAGAATTTTGCGCAGCGACTGCCATCCAATTTGATCAATTTTGATAGACATTGTGATTATCTTCAAATTGTTAGAATATAAGAACAAGTTAAATACTATTTATATGATTTTTTTCAGGAATATGCTTCAAATCCAGGTCTATTCTCTTATGTTTTCTGGGTTATCAAATGAAGCATGGGTAAGTCCACTTGGCATTGCCTATAGCTAGAACATGCACACAAACCTATATTTTTCTTTGTGTTTCCTCATAATGCACAATTTTGAATGCAACAACATACATTATTGAAAAAGTTTGATTTACCACAAGCGGAAATCCTTAATTTCATTTACTTGTCCTAGCCGGTCAGCCGTTGTCCAAAAACAATTCCGGTGCCAATTATAAAAAGATAAAAAAGTCAATGCAAGCTGGGTTCTTGAAAGAAAATATGATATCTCTATTTCCATGAATAAGATGAAGATATTCACATGTTCTCACTTCGGCGAACGAAAAAAAAAGACACTTAACACGCTATTGCTATATGAATCATTGAATGCATGCATTATCACATGTTTGGTTCAAAACGTACAAAAACGCTCGTAAACTGACAATCATCTGGCCTTTCACACGCTTCAGCGGGTTAGAATGTCAAAAGTTTGAATAGTCTAGTGAAAGTCTCAGGTGGTTTGAATAAATCGAAAACTCCTTTTACTGTTCGCCAATAAAACGCTTACTGGAGTTCTACCCTTCTACTATCAACAGATTATAAGCCATTTACACCCGAACTATGGGAAGACATCCAATAGGTGACTCCATATAAAATTGACACAATGAAGACGCTTTTTTATTCGTCTGTGTCGTTTCGCCGTCTTAATATAGATAGGCCTGATGTGGGAGATTCACACGTTAATAGCAAATATGTGAATGTTTTAAGTTGTCACTGTTCCCCCAATTGATGGATATTGAGGGTCAAACGGTACTACAAGTTATGTTTTATACCATTCAAGAGAACGCAATTATTAAATAGAATGAAATCTTTCACAAAGATCGGTAAGTTGTTGAATATTGATGACTCTTTAATTTTGGATGTGTGAGGTCCTGTGCCTTCGTTAAATTCTTCTTGGAGAACGCATCGGAATCTCTGATGGATATTTCTCGTAAGACACGAGCGGTGAGGACCCGGCGAGGGGACGGTGGAGGGGGGGGGGGGTGAATTTTAATCGCGGGAGCAAATAAGTCAGATATGGAATGAAATAGGGATGTCCTCGAAGTTTGAAGTAACCTGTACAACTCTAAATACAATATAAACTGAATTCAATGCAATTGAATCAGGGGAGGCCATTTCAAGAGGAGACAATTCAACTGTCCGGCACAGAACTTACTAGTTTCCTGCCATTGTTGTAATGGATGAGCATGCCCCTCGATTATAATTTAATTAGCTCAGATTGTCCCAGAATACAAAGGTTTAATTTAACCACAAAAACATGTCATTTTGGATAAACAGTAGCCAGCCCTCAACCATGAAGAACTGTGGGAATAATACCTTTTGTTTCTATCTGAATTATGTGAAACTCCTACATTGAAACGACACCACTGTACATGGGTGAAATGAAATTAGATGTTGGGCTAAGGTTGGGTTCTAAAATGTCTCAAGGCAGGCCGCAGAGAGTAGGAATTAGGCATTGTACTGATGGGTAATGTTAATGTGAAGTGAAATGCAAGGTCTGATGCAGAAAATGAGGAATGAAACAAATATGCACCTATTTCAGCAACATGGAAAGGGAAGGAGAACCACCAAAAATTCCACAGAGCAAAATCTGGAAAAGAAGGGAAGAAGGTATCAAATCACGTGATACAAGGTTTCAGCAAAATGACTAAACTAATATGCATTATAAAAGATGGATTTGAAATGATACTGCAACATCTTTACTCCTCGGCATAAACGCATTCTCAGAATGGAGAGAATTGGTGCTTCATGTACTCTAGTTTCATTATTCCTACGAAGTAGGCTACAGATCGCAAATTGTCCGGTAATGAGTGAGTGAGTCAGTCCATCCGAATCCTTTCGTCGGCAAAATAAGGAGAACCATTGACATTAAAACCTCGATTTTTGGCATGAACGTGCATTAGAGTATTGTTACCAGCAAGTTCTAAGCTGACCGAATTCTGATGAAAACTTGATTTATAATTATTTTTTTTATTATTTATTGTTAGCTCAGCGAGTGCACTTTCATGCCCATTGGGAACCCTTGGCTATATGTTTCACTGTATATATAACACAGTACAAAACGTGATGGGATAATGAAATAGGAAATGCTAATTTTCCATCATTTGTTAGTGCATTTATCTACACTGCTATTACCAACTTGCCATTCTTAATACACACAACAGTATATTGTTATACAGGGGTAAAAGCGTTCGGTGTTCGGTTATTTTCGTTTAGTTTGACCTAACGAAACGCGAACGGAACGAAATGTAAACGCGTTTCAAACGCTTACCAAACGATTATAGGAAACGAAACGCTTTCAATATCGCTTAATTTTTATTTTATCAAAACGCGTTTCCCTCGTCAAACGCGTTTGTTCTGATCGAAACGCGTTTATAAACGCGTTTGTGAATGCGTTTTATAAACGCGTTTCGAACGCGTTTCTCTTTTCGTTCGACTCGTGCAAATTTGTGTTTTTGTTTTGCAAACCAGGCCAGGAAGCCCATATGTCGGGTTTTTCCCCAGCCGCTATTATAATCCCTGTGCTATAAATATATGTGGCATAGCCTTTAATATACAAGGGTAAAAACGTTCTGTGTCCGGTAATTCGTTTCGTTTATATATTGCGCTAAGCTTAAATCTTTTCGTTCACCAAGCGAAACAATATATGTTTTCCCGTACCAAGCGAAATGATTAGTCAGGCATGTGATACCCAGCCGAAAAAGCGTTTCGCCTGACCTTGACTCCATGCAGCTTTTGATCAACACTCAGTCGCCGAACCGTTGTACAAAGAAAAAACACCAGACCAAATAGTATTCTCGCCCGACGAAGCAACCGTGATGTGGACGGTAATGCTTATTGAACAACAACAACAACAATAAAACGCGTTACGAAACGCGTTTCCAAAACGCGTTTCGAAACGCATTTTCAAAACGCGTTTTAAACGCAAGCTTAAATCTTTTCGTTCACCAAGCGAAACAATATTTGTCTTCCCGTACCAAGCGAAATGATTAGTCAGGCATGTGATACCGAACCGATAAAGCGTTTCGCTTGACCTTGACTCCATGCGGCCTTTGATCAACATTCAGTCGCCGAACCATTGCACAAATAAAAAACCCCAGACCAAATAGTATTCTCGCCCGACGAAGCAACCGTGGTGTGGACGGTGGTGCTTATTTAACAACAACAACAATAAAACGCGTTCCGAAGCGTTTCCAAAACGCGTTTCCGAAACGCGTTTCGAAACGGGTTTCCAAAACGCGTTTCAAACGCGTTCATAAACGCGTTCGTGAAACGCGTTTTAAGCAAAACGAAACGAAAGATAAATGAACATACCGATGATCAAACGCGTTTGCGAGGTATAAACGCGTTCTTTGAGAAGCAAACGAAACGAATACAAAACGCGTTCAGAACGCTATTGAAACGCGTTTCAAACGCTAATAGAACGATAATATACGTGAAAAACCGGACACCGAACGCTTTGACCCCTGTAGATACATGTAAACTGTGGCCTTTAACGTGTGTCCTATTTCACATCCAAACATTTCATCACAGACCAAATCAGGCTTAAAATTTAGGTCAAATTGCCACTGGTGTTGAAATATCATACATCAACCAATTAAGTCAGCCTGGTGCAATAACCCAGCAGAACAAAGAAAGATGTGGTATCATCCTTCAGATTAGCCTATGAGCAACAATGATAAAAGTTTACTGAGGGTGAAACAAAGCCATCCTGCAAGCCACTCAAGGAATTTATCAGCTTGTGTTGGGACATTTTGTTGGTATCATGTAAGTTGTTTAGTAGTTTACTCATTCAAATCTCCATATTATATTTTCTGTTATTCAACAGATAAATTTCTTTACTGGTTTTAATTGTTTAAGTTTTACTAGGTTTCAAGTGCTATAGATAGTAACATAGTACTGATACTGTAGAAATGGGTAGTGTGAATTTAATTATTTCATGTTGAGTACAATTTGTTCACACGAATGGTGGAATGTCTGGACTCTCAAATGAAAGTACATATCTCAAGCATGTCAGGTTTGAGGAACCGCTGTTGTGCGCATCAAGTGTACGGAAACATGATATATGCACCCAGAGCCCTGATCTACAGCTGTATAAAACTCAACATCTGGCATTGACGGCATGTTTAAAGGGCCTTAATTTATTTTCTGTGGGTAGAATTTAACTAGATAAAGTAACTTTGATCATGATGTGAAAATATGAGTTTTTTTGTACCTCTTGAATATTGACTACATATCACACTGGGATATAATTTAAACAAAAAATTACATGTGTAAACAAAATATGTCTAAATTTTTCTTGTCATTTCAAATCTTGATCCATTTTGATTCCTTGATTAGCGGATACAGAATCACTGCCACGGAGTGTGTTGGTGTGTCACAGCAATGTAATTCCGATTCACACAACGACTCTGAGGTGGTTTAATGTTTATCAATGAAGAAAATCACCGATCAACCGTCATAGAATATAATGTGAAACAAGAAAACCGGAATAGTACATTCATCAGATTGCCGATACCCAAAAATGTGTTGTCTCATATATCTAGATATTAACAACGTGATGTAGAGACGCTATCTATTCGTCTTTGTACCGGCTATGCTCAGGAGAATGACATAGAATCATTATTATCTTGTGCAGAGGTGATGGTCTTGAGTTGAATTACCGAAAACTACATAAATGCTACCTTTCTACTATAGTACTATATATAAAAATTTGTTGTATTGTTGGGAAAATAATGCGATTCAAAAAGTTGTTTTGATCCTGGGCAAGAGCACTGAAAACCATTAAAGAGATGTAAATGTATTTTCACACGTAAAGCTTGAAATCTACTGAACTTTTTATTATTCAATCTGTTTCCTTTAGTTAAAAAATTGTAAAATTAAATCGGCGATCGTTATTTATTTTTGGAATAAAGGCGCATTAGGAGACTGTTACCAACAAGTTCTGAGCTGACCTACTTTTGATGAAAATTTCTGGTGATTTTTATGAAAATCACTGGCGATTCTGACTTGGGCGGTGCCCATCTTAATATAGGCAGGATTTCAACTGGGGGTGGGGATTTCCAAGAGTTCAGTTTGCGTTCGAGTCCTAATGCCTACTCTACTTCGTAGGTCCTGTGACGTTAGTCACACTGCTCATGTTTCAAAGTCGTCACAAATGAATTTGAGAAAATTTTAATGCTGAAGGATCAGCTGTGCTGCAATTTGTGTACATGTATCACTCGCATGATGTGAGGGCATACATACCTTCCTAATAGTTCTGCATATGAGAACGGACAGTTCGGGTACTTCCAGAATCCAGCGGATGACCTGATATTGTTGAGAAAAATAGGGTAAAGTATGTGAAAACGTCAACCTGCTAGTCCTGAATGCGAAGGTGAACATACTTCAAGTGATGTGGAAAATATCCTACTTCTCAATGATCTATATACTACTGAGATAAACTTCTTTGGATAGAATGGACAGAGCACGATATGAATTAGAGGATGACAAATAAACTTACTTAAAAAATATATCCTTGGAAGAAGAACTCGGGGAAATCATCTGATTTGATTATATTCTTAGCCTATAAATATCACAACCCTGTAAATGCAATATTGCCTCTCGCTACCTTAATATTCTTCTTATTCGTGTTATTCATTCAGTGTTGTGGCTTCCTTACAGCTGATGCTCTTTCCATTTGTGATGATTTCTCCGAGTTCTTCTTCCAATGATATATATGTGTGTAAAACACACAGGTTCACACCAGACAGATACAACACGAAGAAGAAATTAACTTCCACACTGCCAAAAATACCCTACTTATTTAAGATAATGCCCTAAAATTTTCTTGAAATAAGATAATTTTACTCAAAATAAGTTAAATTTTAAGAAAGTTTTTAAGATTTTTTTTTTCTTGTTTAAGCAAAATTTGGAGTGGGGTAATTAAATTTTACTTGAACAAGAAAAAATAAGAATTTTTCTTTAAAAAATCTTGTTTTAAGAAAAGTACTCCACTCCAAATTTTACTAAAACAAGAAAAAAAATTATTTTGAGTAAGATTATCTTATTTCAAGAAAATTTTAGGGCATTATCTTAAATAAGTAGGGTATTTTTGGCAGTGCAGTCGTCTCAACTGATCTATTCACCTTACAAACATAAGAATAGATTATATTCACCTGACAAATATACTGAGATGCAATGAAAACGCATACACTTTAATCTTGCAATTCTTCATGTAACAACATCCGATCACGACGATAGCACGTGAGAATGAAGTTTTCACGATTGCGTAAACGCACCACAGATCAATTCGCTCAAACACAGAGAATTGAAATCGACAGAATAGGAATGTTGAAAATCAAGATTTTATGGTGCAGACATGGGGTCACCTGAACACCGAGAACGCGCCATTGCGTTAATTCAAGAGGGCATGAGTAGCAGAGCCGTCGCTCGAAGGTCTGGACTACCATCCTGAGACTGGCCGATCGTTTCCAGCAGACACTGTCCACCTGAGATCGGCCAAAGCCTGAACGGCAACGCGTGACAATGCCTCGACAAGACCGGCACATTATCCGACAACATCTGCAGGATCGCACGCTGCCAGCCTCCCGTACTGCTGCTACTGTGAAGGGTCCACATGAGTCCATCAGTGCTGACACTGTTCGTCGCCGACTGCGCTCTGCCGGACTGCGTGCCAGACGGTCTTACGCTGGACCAATTCTGACTCAACGCCACCGAGATCACCGTTTACGCTGGGCAACGCATCACCGACAGTGGCAATTACAACAATGGCATGGTGTCCTCTTCTCTGATGAATTCAGAATCCACCTGAGGAACGCTGATGAGAGGGTGCGAGTGTGGCGTCTCCGTGGTGAACGGTACAACAATGACTACATTGTGCAAACGGATCGTTGGGGTGGAGGAAGTGTAATGGTTTGGGGAGGCATTAGCTATCATCACAGAACAAAGCTGCACGTGTGTAGAGGCAGAACGAACGCCCAGAATTACAGGGACAATGTGTTGAGACGTTTCAGACGTCATCAACATCTGCACACGTTTCAGCATGATAATACTCGAGCACATACAGCTCGTGTCTCCATGGACTTCTTGAACCAAAACAACGTGGCAGTGCTCGAATGGCCAACCCTCTCACCAATCGAACATTTGTGGGATAATATTGGACGTTGTCTCGCTTAGGGTCCCCAAATGCAAAATCTCCGTCAACTGGAAGAAGCATTGCAACGAGAGTGGAGAAGAATCCCACAAGCAGCCATTCAGAGGCTTATCTCCTCCATGCGGCGACGTTGCATGGCGTGTGTGGCTGCTAGAGATGGACACACACGTTACTGACTTTTTTCTTGTGTCGGTAAATGTCCAGCCTGCAATCATGTCAAAAATCACATTTCAGCTGCATTATGTCTCGCCAGCACTTCCAGTCAATCAGTGGTGCGTTTTCATTGCGTCTCAGTATATAAGAATAGAAGTAGAATATAGTAAATGAAATGAGTGAGCGGCGGGAGTATTATTTGTCCCATAATGTTAATTAAAGACAATATATAGAACAATGTCATATTCAAACAAAATAATTAATACAATTATCTGTCTTACAACAACTGATAGCAGAGTTTATGTTGAGTTTGAGACACTGTTGTATTGATGTGATATAAAATAAACAAAGATAAAGAATCACACTGGGATAGTTGAAATTGTTTGATTTCCCATTATTCCCATTTGATGGCATTTAAATGAGGAATCATTATGCGCATGTATAATTCATTAATGCGTTGAGAAGACTATATCAGTGCATGTTAGTACTTCCACCACCAAAGAAAACATTAATATGTAATAACATAACTTTTTTAGAATATTTAGTGTTTATTTATATTGTTTTCATTTAAATTTTAGTGTTTCGGGAGCAAACATTTTCAAATTGTGCCATATAGGTTTTGTATTGTGAGGTGTGTGATTGCAGGGTACGGTGAAAATATAACTTCAGTGATTGATTCCCTCCAAACGTGTTTGACAAATAAAGCAGGATATGTGGTTGTGGTTGGCTTCCTTCACCAAGTACAGAGCAGAGTAGACTTTCAAAGTGTAATTCTTCGCTTGTGTCTTTAATGTGATGTGCTACACTATGATAAAACACGTACCTAAAACTTGATCATCCTCCACCAACTCAATCTCTTCTCGGAATCAGTCTTTCTCCAAAAATCGTCTGTAGACCTCGTCATCATCATCGTATTGAACAGGAAACTGTTGTTACCATGGAACACTGATCCTCAGGGTAGGTTGGAGCCTCTCCTGGTGGACTTTACGAAGAACACTTTTTGCGGTTGTTTACCGTCCATTGGTGTTTTATCCGTTTACATACCAACTCTAGCATTCCCCCTCTTCTCTTTTCCCCTCCCATGGGACCCTTAGAATCTGGTGCAAACTTAGTCATGTAGTTACAAAGGAATACCTTCTTTGTCTCAGTAATACCAACTTGTCTGTCTGCCTTGGCTGGGATGGATGGAGTGGATGATGATGGTAGTTCACTCAGATTTTGTAGATGCTGACTAGTAGTGTAGTGCTTTGCCTTTGCACGTTACAAAGAAACGCTTGGCTTTCACAGAAGCATGCGTTTATAATATGCCAGTTGAGCTTTCAGTGCAACAGTTGCTTCTTTAGGTGTTGAACATTTGTTCATTAAGGTGTCGAGTTCTTCCAAATTTCTGCACTGATTCCTCAGACTGTCGACGTCACCAATAGCATTTATACTTTGCGCTACTGTCTTTCGTGTCTTAATATTCTTTCTTCTCTCTCTTCTATTTGATCATATGTAACCGACCTTTCTGTAAGGCCACCTGACGATTCTTCCATATTGTCCTGAACATTGGAGTCTTTGACCGCGCAATCCTAAATAATTGTTCCCTCTACTGTGGAATCTTCAATTCCAGCAATTCACCAGTTTTGTTGTACGCCCACAATATGGTGGCCTCCATGTGCGACAGAGAAGCATTTGGTTTAAAGGTACGCAAATGTTTCAGTAGAGCAAACTCTCTTCTATTGCATTAGATTTTGGAACTGATGGTGTTGTCTCAAGCAGGTTTTCTGTATCCTCTGCAAGGGTTCCTCCTGACAACTGATGTCTGACCTGTTTAGTGAATGTCGCCAATGCAGCCGTCGATGTGAGGCATAGCCACTCCAGTGTGATGTCGATGTCTGATAATGTCGAGAAACTGCAACTGCCAAACATTCCTTTCTCGAGAGGTTTCATCTCTTCACAGATCTTATAAGATGGCAACAGACCATGGGCTGTATTCTCACTTATCTCTTCTATAGCCGACTGAATTAGAAGAATTCTGTTCAGCCTGTATCCTCACGCTCCATTTCTGCCAGTTCCTTAGTCAATGAACCTGTAACACCTGGTACCCTAGATAATGATGTTAATGATCGGTGGTGCCATCACAATGCAGGGTACTGTTTGCTTCACCCAGGAGACTCGTAACAACATGTAGTTTCCCGAGGATGTTCGATTCCAAGATTAACTGTTTCACCGTTGTTGGGCAGGGTATCTTTGGCAAAGTGACACCAAAGAGTCTGTTGCTCACAACACGAACAACCTCATCAATGTTGCGAGCACCAAGTCCCAAGCTATGCAGCTGCATTATTGTTGACCTTAACTCATCAGTATACCGACCATCCACCATGAGGGAGATACTGAGCTGATTCATTGTCAGTTCTGTATTTCTTTCCAGCAATTCCTGTATCTCCTGTTTTTCTCACACCCTCCTTTCCGTATCAAAAACATCAAATTTCTGCTGTTCGACTGTGAGGTTATAGTGGATGGCTTTGTTCTTGAAATATCTTACCTGTAGACCTTGTTTGTGAAAGTTTCAGCTCCAAGTCTTCTCGCTCTTTGTTCCGGTCGTTGTCTCCATTTTCAAGAGCTGTAATCGTGCTTCTGCACTCCAAAAACCTTTCTTTAAATCTGGGTTCACGTTTCCGAAAATTAGAAGCTTTCCACTTTCTGGCAACATTGGTCGAATCTCTCCTGTAGGACACACAGCTGTTCCGAGCGTTCCTCCTTCTCACCTTTTGTTTGGTTAAGCTGATCCAACAAAGAACTCAAATGTCCTATCTCAATCATTCAATTCCGTAATTGTGAGATCCCTGTCTTCCTTTGCTGAAGACTTCTTTTTTGTCAAAACTTCACAGCGTTTCTTCAACTTCTGATTTAATTTTTCTGTGTTCCGCAACTATATTGTCTGGGCTTTATTTCTAGCTTCAAGCTCACTGCATGGATTATGTTCGGATGGAGTGAATGGTGCTGACATGAGCGTCTGTGTGACTTCATTCTTCTATGACCGCATCAGCTTAACTTTCTTCTCGTATTAAGTACTCACAGTATAGCAGATAGAATAGGAGGCAAAATATTGGATGTCACACTTAAATTGGATAACCATTGGCAGAATTAGCCCAGGTAGCCTGCTGCTTATTTATAAGGCGCCTCAAGTAAGAAATCATTCGTGGGTTCCCTGCTTGGTCAACTGCATATAGATTGGGGAACCGAATACCTTCCGTCTCGCATAAGGGCCCGATGTAATCGGCATCTTGCACCTCCAAGCAGGGGACCACATTACTTGGATTTGTCCAGTTTTTCTCTTTCCTTATTTGAGTTTCAATACTGCATGTTGGTGGTTTGGACGTATTATCCACATGTGGTTTTAAAACACACATTGCATTGGGGGGGGGGGTGCGCAATTCAGAACTTTACCTGATTTGAAGCAATCTTCAAAAACATTTTTAAGGAGCCCATAAGTGACAGCCATGGAATCCACCCCAAAATCTGAGGATACCAGTTATGAAACAAAGAAGGTGTGAGTACATGCAGTGGAAATTCCATAATCGGATATTCATATAGATGTTTTGTGAAAATTGAACCTAAATTGTGTAATTTATATGTAGATTTGCATGTTCCGCTTTGTTTATAAAATAATGTTTGTTATAAAATGCACATTTTTGTAACAATGTGTTTAGAGTGTTAATTATTTACCGGGGGAATCCATCCTTCACCATGAACATTATATCTTCATCTGACCAATCTGAATCAAGCCCACTACCATTAGACTGTAAAAAAAAAATAAGTGAAAATTAATGCAAAATAATTGCATAACTCATATATTTAAAGATTTTAGTACATGTATTCAACTGAGTCTGTTTACACCGGTGTATTGTGTAAAATGAAATGTGTTTGTGTGAGTGTGTGCGTGGTTTGTTGTAATTTTTGGGGTTTTTTTTATATGTATTAGATATAATATATTGTATAGTTATTAATGTTTCCCGTGCCTTTTTGATTTACTTTTCTCTGTATCCTAGACTTAACTTGCAACAGTTTGAAGTTTTTTTGTAGACAATAATTCTGAATATCACTGAATAAGACTGGCCGTGATGTCTCCAGTGTACATATGCCTTTACATTCAGTGAGCTTATGCTGCTTATTTTGAGATATTATATAGAAATAATCACAAATGCTTCAATTTGGCGACTTACGTGGTTTAGATACTTGGAGCCCAGATTGAGTACGCGAGAATAGACATTTTCGAGTCAAATAGAAACCTATTCTTTCAAGCTATTATTACCAGCCGCTGTAGTTCGAACAATACTAATGTGAAGTCATCCGTGATCATTCCCAAATTACCAGACAAGACAACGGAATTAGGAAAAAGTTTTCTCTTATGGACATAACTTTTAAATTTTTTGTAATCCAGCTACAGTTCGGATATCTACTTTCAGTCTGGCTATATTCCTGCAGATATTCTAATAAGGAATACATCCCAAATCTAGCCATGAGCTGTGGCATGATATCGTTTCGAAAAAATACGACCAGACCCATGCCATTATTGACGCTATGGCTATTGGTACAGATCTATTAGAAAACATTGAAGTTCATCTTGCATCCAGTCTCTTATTTTGAGGTGAAGTTTTTATTAGGATGCATTGTAAAATCTTTCTCTCGTCCAGAGTAATATGGATCACGTGGGAGCGGTATTATTCAGTATGCAATCTCAATCTCTATCTCCATGGCTAAGACAAATATTAAACACTTTTGCAGGAAGCATAAACCGCACAAAGACCCAGAACTTTTCTTAGATGGAACTGCAATCAAGGTAATAAAATATGCTAAATTCCTGGGGATCTTGTATGATCACCGACTATTGTTTTTTTGTCCTATGTAAAATGACTAAAATCTACTTGAACAAAAGCTCCAGATTCGTTGATGGCGGTTATCGGCTACAAGTGGGGAGGAGATAACACACGTCGTCATCTCTATCGATCACATGTTCGTTCTAAACTTTATTATGGCTCTATTGTTTACAACTCGGCCCTCTTAGATCCAATTCTACACCAGGGATTAAGGCTTTGTCTCGGAATGTTCAGAACATCACCGAAAGAAAGTTTGTGTTCAGGCAGATGAACTTCCTTTGAAGCTCTGAAGAATGAAGCTGTAACTACAACATGTAACGAAATTGCGGTCAAATTGGTTAAATCCCGCATATACTGTGTTTATTTTCAAGCACTAGCATGCAGATTTATGATGAAAACGACTCCTGTTTCACCTCTTGGAATTCGCATTAAACCAAACATTGCTCCAGCTGGTATTAGTCTTCATCAGATTTTACCTAACAAACTTTTACCATTTCCACCTTGACAGTTAGCCAAGCCGCAAGTACATATTACACTAATGAAATTTTAAAAGGTTGATGCAATCCAACTAGTGTATCAGCAAGAATTTGGTATAAGGAGAGAATACAATGAGTCTCATCAAGCTGTATATACTGATGGTTCCAAAGATGGTGACGGAGTGGCGTGTGCTACTATTTTGGTTCCAAAATGTATAGATTGCCCAGACAAAAGTTATATTTGTACTGCTAAAGCCAAAATTCTTTTGACAGTTATTCTCACTTTCACATGCCTCCAAGCGATCATGAATAGATCTACAACTCAAACATCAGTGTCAGTGTTTCCGTATGGTTTAAATGATAATGTCAGTAGGTTCGGCAATGCTACAAACCGCCGTTACCCAGCTATTTCAACCCAATCAACGGAGACATCGCAGCCATGGTTGGCGTAAGTTTAATAGTTCGATGATTCACGGTCATATCACTTTAAATTACTTAGTGGGTTTAACTAACACACCCAATAGTACACATAACTTGCGTACAGTTCTGTATGCGTTACCTCTGAAAGCGTCTTCAGGAAATATAATACCACCCAAAATCACTGAAGTATGTCAAGATATAGCCTATTTTCGGTTGTATCGTCCAGTGAACATAATCGAAACATCTCAAGATCGGCTTTTCTTGAAACTCAACTACTTAGATAAAGGACTGGACATTATTAAATTACCTCGAATCCTGAATGATCCAGAGGTACTCAACGCTGCACCAAATTATTTCAAATTACAACACATATAAGGGTAGTGGGAAGAGGTGCCGACATACTGACTGCGTCACATGACTTCACAGAATAGTCTTCTGGTTAACCTATTCTAAAGCACATACCAAGAATCTAACGATTCGTGATATGTGTTGTATCTCAGGTACGCTTTTATTGTACCTGTTCATGTGGCAACTTGGATGATATGACCACACGGCCCCTAGCACCGGCATAAGCGGTGCAGAATTCACAGAACCTCCTTGCATTTCTTCTAAGTATACTAAATCTATAGCCACCAAAATATTCAATTACTCTAATGAGGTCAAGGAGTTTGACTGGAACTTATACACGTCAGGAGGCTGCAGTTGTGATTGTGAATCGTCGAACTTTATCTATACACCATGCAAACATATTGTGACTGGTGACCTTGATGTGGTGAGTGATAAGGATCTGAAATTACTCCTGATGAAGGGACCTGAATATAGAGAGCCAAGAAGAATAAATCTGAAGGCCGACCAGAAGATAGTCCTGTCTGCATTGGAACAGTACGTTATTGATTGGTCTAAGCGAGAAAAAGTTGAACCTACAGTATTCGCTGATTGGCTGGACCTCACCAAGAGCAAGGTCGTTGAAACAATCCGCCATATTAACAGAAGTACTCTTCCCCAAGCAAAACAAGTACTGAGAAACCTCAATTCGCAAGAAGTTCTAGCAGATCTCCAGAGTAAATTCGTCATAGTCCCAGCAGACAAAGCTCCGAATAATATAATATCCATATGTAAATATTACTATTACCAGGTGCTGGTTAAAGAATTGAGTGTAGACATATCATCATCAAATACGTCTACTTACTCCCAAACTGCATTTACTCTGGAAGATTTATTTAACAATCACAAAAAGTTTCTCAGGGAAAGAGGTATTTGTCTTCCAACCAATCATAACGACATACCTAAAGTATACTGGACTCCAAAAATGCATAAATCACCATACAAAGCTAGATTCATAGCTGGTTCTAGAAGCTGCACCACCAAGCTTCTTTCAACCCTATTGACGAGGGCCATTCTGGAGGTAAAAGCATTTTGTGAAAGGTATTGCGCCACTATTTCTAAGAACTCTGGCGTTGAATGTATGTGGATATTGAAAAGCTCAAAATGTCTTACGGAAGAACTTGCTAAAGATCACATACCGTGCAGATATGTATCCACATAGGATTTCTCGACTCTCTATACTACAATCCCTCATCAGGACCTTATTGACCGTCTAAGTTCATTAATAGTATCTGTGTTCAAGAAAACTGATCGCAGGTATATTAATGTCGGAAGCCATAAAGCATTCTTTAGCTCTACTACATACAAGAAATATCATTCATGGAATGTTTCCTCGTTTATAGAGCTGCTTGAATTTCTCATTGAAAATATCTATGTGAAATTTGGCAACACAATATATCAGCAGCATATAGGTATTCCAATGGTACTAATTGTGCACCCCTGTTGACTGACCTGTATCTGTTCTTTTTTGAATATGACTATATGCAGTCGCTTTCAAAAACCGATCCATTCAAAACCCTTTCCTTCTCATTCACCAAATGTTATATAGACGATCTTCTCGCTGTAGATAATCGCTATATAAATGACGCAATGAAGGATATATATCCACCTTCACTGGATTTGAAGGAAACTAAAGATAGCCCTCTCTAGCTTCACGAACGTCCCTACAGGCACATCATACTTAGATCTATATCTCTATAAAAATGAAGCTGGCATTCTCTCTAGTCGACTTTATGTATAAGAGATGATTACAATTTCGACATCGTAAACTATCCTTTTCTGGATAGTAATATTCCTGTGGGACCTGCATATGGCGTATACATATCTCGCCTAGTAGCATTTGCTAGATCCTGTGTTAAATGTGACGATTTTATTCAACGTCACAAAACATTGTTGCAGAAACTTCTTTGGATTATGGACGCGGATATTCTCTAATGGACGACGGCTGGATTATGAATGACGGACTAGACGCTTGTAATTATAAAACAGGGCTATTCCAACAAGCTCCTCCACTCAAAGTTTCTCAAATTTGGCGATACATATCGCATGCTGATAGCAAAATACGAGCGTAGCGTGCCAGATCTATGGCGTTACGCTCGTAACTTGTGTCTAATTCCGCTTGACCCGGGGCTAGCACCGTATGAACCCATGTACTTCAAGATCCTCATGGTGTTCATATGAACAGTCACAATCAAAGCGTGACTGAGATACATCATTCTCTAGATGACGACTTTACCACGATTATTATGGATTAAGAATACTGATCAGCGATACGGATTTTATAATTTTGGAACATCATGATGTCTTGTCGGCATCATTGAAAACTGTTGACCGCTTCTCTCTTGCAGGAAACTAGTTTATGTTTATGTATACTATGACTGTCCTTTTGAATGTGGTGCTAATACTGTTATATGGAATATGGAATACGTCTTTGGATTATGAACGCGGATATTCTTTAATGGACGACGGCTGAATTATGAATGACGGACTAGACGCTTGTAATCCATCCAGAATATTCTGAATATAGATGGCATTAGAGTTGAACAGCAGTTTAATATGTTTTTTTGCCAACATGCTTCATGGGTTTCAGAAAGCTATAGGTTGTACTCCTCTTAGCAATAGGAAACGTTTCGGCTCGCCATATTACCAGGCCTTGTAGAATCGGTCATTCACGACTGACTCGCGAGCATTTATAAAAATAAAATGGACTAGCCCCGATGTGTATTCCAGGTCACGAGAAACTCGCAGTGAATCATATTTTGATAGACTGTATAGATTTTAAGTTCGTAAGAGATTTTGTTTGTCGAGCAGCTTCTTTAGAAGATCTTATTAGTGGGGTAAAAGAAGATTCGATTTTAGGTTATTTGAGATAAACCGCTTTGATACATCAATTTCAATGTATTCTTTATTATCAGTTGATGTTCCTCTCAATTACACATGTTGCATCAGTGGTAGGCTGTTCCAAAGTATGACAATTTGGGATATAGGCTTCCAGATCGGAACCAACATTTGAATCAGATTCCCGTCATTATCGTAAGTAATAAGGAGACCGACCCTCGGAATGTTTTATCTCTAACGATAAATACAATATCTGGTCTCGGGAAAATATCAACAAAACAGATATCGTAAATCTCACAAGCAATTGTGTTGAGAGGAATTCTTTTCCATTTGCTTATCTCGCTATAATTTAGTGGAAATATTCATTGATGTTGGCTGCTGGAACAAATTTAACAGCCTTGCCTTCTGGAATTATGTCAACCACGTATACTGTTGGACACATAGTTCGTAAACATGTATGCCCCTGGAATAGCTTTGGACGTAGCTGGTTTGTAGATGCCAAACTGGGTTGTTGATGTACAAACAATATTCGAGTTCCTAATCGGATTTCCACCCACCGACTGATAATTATTGGAGGAGGGGGTGTAACCTAAATGAACAAGAATCTAAAAAAGGCAACTTTTGCCTGTTCGTGAATATGTATTTAGTTAGCATGGTCGAGAAACTTCAACGGGATACACATAGGGATCGGGGGAATTTACTTGAAACAAAAACAATAATCCCGAGGTTCATTCAATTACAACGCATATATTAAAGGGAAGTGGGAAGAGGTGCCGACATACTGACAGAGCCCCATGACTTCACAGTATAGTCTTCTGGTTAACCTATTCAAAAGCACATACCAAGTATCTAACGATTCGTGATGTGTCGTATCTCAGGTACTCTTTTATTGTACCTGTTCATGTGGTAACTTGGATGACATGACCACACGGCCCACTTAGGGCATGAACATAGATTGAATGGTTTATATAGTCGAGCGAACCGTTACGTGTATATGTGTAAGAAGATCGGTTGACGACATACAAAACTCTCCAACAATTCACCTTTAGTAAGCGTCAGATCCGACATTCAGTACTCAGCCGTCGTCCATAAAAGAATTCCCGAGTCAATAAACGAAATACCTATTTCGTATAACAGATAGCATCAATTCGAAGTGTGTACACTCTCAGCTAAAGGGGTGTAAATTTACACCTCATAGGGGTGTAAGTGGCTTGTCCCAGGACGAACACCCTTGTTGGTGTTAATTAACATCTCTCGGTCGGGGAGTTAATTAACACCTCCTATGTGAGGTGTTCAATAACACCCCCTAGGAGTTTATTAACTCCTCCAAATTTTGATAGGGGTGCTCATTAACACCTTCTATGGAGGTGTTAAATAACACCCTAGAGTGCTGATCGACACCTCATCCATTGAATTGGGGTGTTCTTCAACATCTACCATCGATGGTGTTAAATAACACCCTAGAGTGTTATTCGACACCTCATCCATTGAATTTGGGGGTTCTTCAACACCTACCATCGCCGGTGTTGAATAACATCCTGTAGTGTTGATTGACACCTCATCCATTGAATTGGGATGTTCTTCAACACCTACCATCGACGGTGTTAAATAACATCCTAGAGTGTTGGTCGACACTCCATCTATTGAATTGAGGTGTTCTTTAGCACCTCCCATCGAAGGTGTTAAATAACACCTTAAAGGGTTGATCGACACCCCATTTGCTAATCTGGGGTGTTCTTCAACACCTTCCGTCCAAGGTGTTAAATAACGCCCATGGGTGTTCATCGACACCTATATCGTTTGATTGGGGTGTTCATTAGCACCTTCCCTTGATGGTGTTAAATGACACTTTAAGGTGTTCAATGACACACCTATCGTTGATTTGGGGAGTTGATTAACACCTGTTCCCTATGTTGTTGAAGGCCATCCCTGGGTGTTCATTGACACCTCTCGCCATGAATTTGGGTGTTCATTAACACCTTTCCTTGAGGGTGTTAAATGACACCGCTGGGTGTTCATTGGCAACTCTATGGTTCAATTTGGGGTGTTCTTCAACACCTTCAGTAGAAGTATTTAAAAACACCCTTGTGTGTTCTTTGATGCCCCAATCGTTGGATTTGGGGTGTTCATAAACACCTTCCACCGAAGGTGTTGAATAGTGCCCCTTGGTGTCCATTGACACCTCTATCGTTAAACTGGGTGTGTTCATTTATGTTTCTTCTCTCATCGTCGTCCATGATGTCTATAGAAGTCGTCGACCAAAATATTAAACACTAACAATATAACTTCAAGACATTCAAGACACTCTTTATTAACCACAAAGCCACCTTGCTGCTCTGAATTTTTCTCTGCAAATTCATATCATGTACATGTATATGCTACAGGTAATGTTCGTGCTTCAGAAGAGGGCTTCACATTGATTACTCTACTATCGAAAAATTGAACGCACAGAACCTTTATTAAGAAAAGTTGAATATTTACTCCAGCTTCTCTTAGTACGCCAAGTTTTCCAAAAGGCAAATCAACTGCAAATATACCAAATACGTACACGTACTTCACAAACAATCATCAATACGTCGCTATAATACCCGTAGTTGTCATTTCAACCTTTGCGCGCGCCATTTTACTTATCCCATGTATCATACCACACAGTCAAAATAGCTGGACGATGTGAATGGAACAAAATGCCCTCCTCGTTCTATATATAGATTTTTGCTATTGGTGAATAACAAAGCAATCATCCAATCAATCAGTCAAATAAACGAATTATCATTATAATGTCTGTATGAGAAAATGTCCATTCTCTTCGATTTCACTGCTCAAGACATATTTAGGACAGAGCGAGCCTTTTCTCCAACCGGCTTATGGCGCGGATTGCACATGCCCTGGGCTTTGTATAGGAGAGTTTCAAGAAAAGTAGTTCAATGAACGTTAGGGTGTTCATTAGTTTGGGGTGGTACTGTAGATTGAAAACCCAGTATGCTCCAAGCACACTCTCCAGTCCAAGGAGAAAGTCTGTACATGCAAACAAACGCTGTTTTTCCACATAAATCTGAATGTTGGTGGACTCTGCGATGCTTGATCCGGAATAGGTTAACATGGGGTGAGGGCCTCTGGGACGTTCTGAAATATATATTTATATATATAAATATATATAAGTGTTTGTATTGACTTATTCGGAAAATTGCATTAAATATATTGCGAGTCAAATTACTGAATACACAACTAAGACCTAGACAGATAATCTACATCTAAAAAGCAAAGTGCACTATACTGATTCAACGTGGCCTGAAAATATACAGATCTATATAGTAGTATGTACTATGACTGAAATCCTCACACAGATAGACTATTGAGAAAATGGTGTTTTCTCGAATGAAGACTGAGCTGATCAGAAATAGATGACAGGATATATCGAAGTTGATATAAAGAATGGACCAGAAGTGAATATCCACTAAATATTTGTATTATATACTTACGTCATTCTTCTGTATCAACACGGAGAGGTCCTCCCTGAAATGTGACGAGATAGCTTCTATGGTTGCTATTGCCATCCGATCTAGTAAATGGAAAAACACCTTGAGGTATTATGTAAAGGACAATTACTAATTTGGTGAAATCCCACGATTTGTGGTTGATAATTCTTCCATAAACCTTCACTGAATAAACATATCAATCTGTTTAATATTAAAATACAAAGTACACTACTGAGGACAAAACGAAATGATGCCTGCTGTTCTCTGTTATCACGCTATTTCCTGACTGTGTAATTTACACAACTCTTCAAAAGTCACTTTCCCAGATACAGGATTGGAACAGCGACGTTTGTCAGGCTTTATATTGACTATGTCAGCTATATTATTGGACACTGGATCAAGTGGAATCAGTCTATTAACAAGGCTCCTGTCCTACACAAATCAGTATTATTGTTCCATATCCTCTCAATCAGAATTTGGTGCAATAATCTAGTATACCGTATAACCAATCATAATATACCGTATAACCAATCATAACGAAGTGCTTTGAGGGAACTTCTTACATTTTTTAGCATCAGCTGTCAACCCTTCGTCTGCGTTAATGTTGGCCAGTATATCTTTTGAGGCGAACAGTTCAGCTATGGCAGCAGAATACTTGTTCATTGATGACAGAAGCTCTCTGTCTGCATCCTTTCCGGTCAGTACTGTAAAGTCCCGTAAAAACTAAAGAGAAATATTCGTTGGAATGAGTATATGGAAACAAAACCAATTCACTGATGGACCAAGAAAAAGTAAGTATTGGATCGAAGTGGGCGATGTTTTATCGATTGTAAGTGTCCATCGTGAAATGCACGTTCTTTCTTTCTTTCAGTGCATCTTAGTTGAAGTGATTGTCATTGTGTTTTAAGATTACTTCTATACAATATGTTTCACCTCTCGCGTCAAATATAATACACTGCTGATATTTTATTGTTTTATTACCTGCTCTTCGTCCTTCAGAAATGGATAGGCCTCCAGTGTCTCGGCGATGGTTTTATCCTGTAGAGTTTGCTGTCTGTTTGCAAATGTAAATTTCATTCTCTCAGTAACTTGAGCTTCATCTGGTTTCCTCTTTTGGAATTCCTTTTGTAACCATTTTCTGTGCTGATCAATACTCTTCTCGTCTTCTCCACAAACAACTTGTTCATTCTGTGCCTGTCAGGGAATAGAAGGTGTATAGTTTTACTCCGATTCTTTATTAGATCTGGGACACCATTTAAACTGCCAAAAGTATTGGAAATTATTAGCAGCAAAATTAATATCACGGATTCACAGAGAATCACATGTCAGTGATTTTTAATTATGGAAGTTTTCAACATATATATATAAAAAAACATTTTCCTAGTCAATACCTAACGGCATTATCTGGCATATGGTGTCATAACAGAAATAAATTCAACTTTGGTAACGCTTGTCCAGGTCAAGGGAAATATATCTGTTGATTATCG
>JAVTVY010007070.1:0-40395 GCA_036873755.1 Hanleya hanleyi
TTTTACATATTCGTGATCGCCGTATCTTATAACATATATTTATTCACTTTCCCCGTCCAAATCCCTTTCTTGAAAATCCGGCCATCTTGTTTTAACGAGCAACAAATCCTACAGAGGAATTAGGCTGAGACACGATAGACTCACCTGATAGAGCCCAATAGATTACGTACGCCAAGTGTTAAGTCAATCGGTTCAGTGGTTCCTCCGGAGAAGAGCTTTTAAGGTTTTGAACTTTTTCCAAAATGGCCGCCATAGAATCTGACCAACCAGAGCCCACTTGTAATATGAAGTCTTTTAGCAGGTCTACTATAAACTGTCAAAGTTTTAAGTTTTTGGCCCAAGCCGTTCTGGATATTTCGAGGACTCTAAAACTGGTGGATAAAAGAATAATAATAAATGGCTCCCGGGGACCAGGTCTACACAGGGCCTAGTGTCCACGCCTCTGCCGGAATGTGACCGCCAAACCGTTCAGCTAATCGACAGTATTTTGTATTCAGTGCAACAGACCATAGCCTTTACAACATATCTCAGCAGCCTAGTAATCTGCACCTATCAAAGTTCAAGAGAATAAACGCTTGCAATATAGATAAAGTTTATCACAAAATCCCTGTCTTCATATTCCGACAATTTTGGTTGGTCGATGGCGGCCATCTTGCTCCATACGGAAGCTTTCCAAATACAGTTTAGGAGACCTCGACCCATTGATCCTCTTTGCTAAGTATCGCATAAATCGGTTTGGCGGTTTCAGAGGAGATGATCTTAGAAGGTTTGGCATTAAATCCACTATGGCCGCCAAACCGTTCAGCCAGTCAAACAAATTTGCTTCCAGTGCAACAGATCAAGGCTTTCACGATATATCGCAGTAACCTAAAAATATGTATCTATCAGGGTTCAAGAGAATAAGCCGTTGCAGAATTGGTAAAGTTCTTCACAAAAGTCACGATAGCGGCCAAACCACGTGACCTAGGAGCAATTTTTCTGCATATTCGTGATCGCCATATCATATAACATACATTTCATAGCTTTTCCGCCAAACCATCCGACCAATCAGAATGAACTTGGTACATGCACTAGATCATGTCCAACAGAACCAACTCTGAGAGTTTGGGCTTATTCCATGTGATGGTTTCTGAGATATCTGTGCCACAAAATCATGTGGAATAATAATAATAGTGAATCCGAACGATTACAATAGGGGACGTCGGTCCTTGACCTGCTCTCCTAATAAAGCACAACATGTTCACCGGATTCAATAAGACATACTATTCGTCAAATACTTTTTCTTAATTAGGTTGCGATGAATAACTGCCTGAGGGATGATCACCATGTCCTCGGCATGAAATAAGTCATAATAATTTTGCACTATGTGGCATATTGATGAAGTTGGTACATGCCCGTGATATATTTGTAAATAAGAGACATATAGAAATGCTATAACCAGAGCATTTAATCAAAACTTTGAATTCATCCTCCATCTTAGATTCTCAGTTCAATGAGCACGCCCCTGCCACTGTTAAGGGGCTTGAGAGATAGTGCGGCATTCTCTATGGGGAACATCAATATAAATATCCCAGCTAAAACGAGATTTGAATTCCACACATATTCGATGGTTATGACTGCCAGCCAACTTAATACATGATGGTCCGTTAACAATTCTATTTTTTCAGTTCTGTTCAAAAGCAGATATGTCCTCCTTTTTTACGTTGCTCGGGGAAGCTGTTTTGTTTTTTCTTGCCACACCATCGCTGCTATTATAGGGACCGAGAATTCTGGAGATACTATTTAATAGATTTGAGTACCAGCATGGCGGATTATTCTTGCAGTAATCCAGAGCCACTATTAACAGAGACTTACCAAGAGCAGCAATTAGATGGCCCAGACAGTTAACTGTTTGACTGACTATATATATTATCAGAGGGTATTTGCCCAGTTCATCATAGACTGCATCGGTGGTAGTGGTACAGGTAAACCCTAGAACATTTTTACAAGCCTTTAACTGGAATTGTGCACAGTGTAGCCTAGTGAGCTTGTATTTATCAGCATTGAGATCCAAATATATATCACAGCCGTAAAATACAATAGGTTTCATCATGTAATTAAATAAGTGAAGAAATAATTTCACATCTAAGGTTTGACAGTTTGTGATTTTGTATAGCTTGAAGAACCCTTTGGTAGCTCTGTTATATAAATCTTCGTGTGCAAGGGTGAAAGAACCAGTTACACTGAATTGTATCCCTAAGTATTTATAGCGTTTGACATTATCTATGTGTTTGGCCCAATGGTGAACGGATCATTATATCATTTACATCAATACATTACAGTCACGGTAATGGTTTAAAACAAGGTATTGCCATGCCATTTAGGTATGGTGGGATATCAACATTGCACTTCAGTAAAGATGGAAGGTCAATTACCTGCGTGTTTTGACGCATATGGTAGTTTTACTGTACATATCATGGCGTAGTTGTAACAGAATCCGTGGATGTACAGTACTATAAAAAACTTTAGACAGATCTACGAATCACGTGAATAATTTACCTCGGCTGGGTTTCAATAATGCCAACAACAACAAAAAACCGAGATGCTGGTCTCCTCATATTCGTTTATGTTTCGACACTTGACAATTAATTAACGAACATAATCATTTTACTGGTTCACAGGGTTACAAGATTGTACGAGATGTTTTGACTGCGGTATAGGTCTGCGTAACTGGTTACCAGGACATATCCCAATGGCGGAACACGCCCGGTGGTCTCCAGAATGTCAGCATGTCCGTGCACGTACACGAGAGTGTGATGGCTGCACTACGTGTCCGCAGCAAGAGACGGTAATTAGGCATACATGTATTCTTATGTACAACCTGCGGTTTATATTTGAACGTTTTAGCCATCTTAGACTTCCCGTTTTAGTCATCTTAGACTTTGTTATCTTCATGAAAAATTATTTTTGGTGTCGTGATAATCTCATCATCTCGTAATAAAGATTACGTGTACTGGCATATCGTTGAGACCCGCAGCTAACATTATAATATTGTCCATTATACATATACATACTTGAAAGTCTATGAATCGTGGATTAACAAAGCGCGTGTTCTATAAATTTGCGATCAACGGCCTCTGGACTATATTTCTTCAGCATTTAGATGTCACCAGCTGACCGGTGTCACTGCAGCAGATATACGGATATCGTACTCTGTTTCAGCACTTTTGTTTTATTTTCCTTTAAATTTCTAGCATGGGCTGACAGTCGAAGATCATGTTGCCGATTTCAAGGGTTCAACTGGTAAGGTACTGGTAAGCCGTCAAAATTGTACAACTATACAGTTTAGTCTGTTACAGGATGTTGCGCAAGCAGCGTGACCTAAACATAAATCATCCAACCTTAAATATGAAGTGTAGATAGGAAAATATTATGATCACTTCAGATGCCTGCATAGTCCCTAAATTTTCCATGAAAAATATACCTAATATATAAATATACGAGAAATACAGTATATACTGTCGTTGTATTTATTTAACAATCAAACTATATGTATTTTAATCAGTATAATTGACTAAACCGTCTCAGCTTGTTTGCTTGTTCGCTTGTATCTAACCGGCAGTCATAGTTCTATTCGATAAAGCATGCGTTAATTATTGTTCTATACATTTGTCGTTCTAACAGAAATTACTCATTGAAGAGATTCTAATAATTAGTGTCTTGTTATATAAATGTAGTTAATATAAGGAGATTTTTATAAACAATGATTATTTCTGATATAAGCTTGCCTTTAAGAAGTTTGCGGAAATACTGACACTTCGGACAAGGTGTTGATAATTCAAACCACCGAGTGTTTGTGAAAAACCGTCAGCTTGAAACAAAAGGGGCTGATATCTTTAAAGAAAAAACTGAAAACACTTTTGGCGAGATTTTATAATATACACAATTACAAGCGTCTGGTCCGTCATTCATAATTCAGCCGTCATCCATTAGAGAATATCCGCGTCCATAATACAAAGACCTATTCCATATTCCAACAGTATTAGCACCAAATTCAAAAAGACAATCATAGAAAACATAAACATAGGCTTGTTTCCTGCAAGAGAGAAGCGGTCAACAGTTTCAATGATGCCGGCAAGACATCATGATGTTCCAAAATATCAAATCCGTATCACTGATCAGTATTCTTAATCCACAATATTGGTTGTAAAGTCGTCATCTAAAGAATGATGTATCTCAGTCACGCTTTGATTGTGACTGTTCATTTCAGTACCATATACCGTATGCACCGTATCATACGCTTTACTGTAGTGATATTTCTTCTTTTCCTACATAACCTGTATACGGAGAATTGGGCTGTCAGATGAAGACTGACCACAGATCTCTTGACCGAGTAATGAAATAATGTTGAACGATTTATATTCAGTCTAATTTACCATCCGTGTTTTAATTCATATTTACTCAACGAGATTAATATCGCCACAGAGAAGTATATATATATATATATACACAGAGAATACGCACTCCGAATGGTTATAGAACCTTCAATTGAAGGCATCTCGATTCAATTATCGAAGCAAGTCGAATTACTTCGAGGGGGATGGAGATGGACTTGTGCTTCGAGAGAAAACCGGGAACAAACCGAGACAACAATCGATAGAGATAAATCGGGAACATTCGAGATGAGATACGTATTGATTTTATTCGTTTATCGAGAAACTGTCTCGATCGATTGGAAGTGATCCCTAACTAACCAGCGGATGAATTGATTTAATGGACGACATTAATTCCGTGATGACTTATTCATGCTATTGACAACATAAGATATGTTTACCAATAATTTGTTTTGATAAAACTGTACAGCGCTATTCCAATGTTACTGTTTTGACAGAGCATAGTGACATGATCGACAGTGTGCTACGAATGCCATGTGGAGCAGCACTGTCCGTACTATCGATATCACAGTCACTGAAAAGGAGGGCCATAGCAAAGGTGCTTTGCGATGCAGGTGAGTCTATCGTGTCTCAGCCTAAATTCAGCAGTGGTATCTTAGTATTGTGCCGTGCCAGGTATCTCGAGCTAGCGTAGCTGACTCCGCTGTAGCCGGTGCTAGGGACCGCGTGGATACTTCATATTCTCCACATGAGAATCTGCAATAAATGCGCGACTGAGATACTAAGGCTCCTTCCGAGAATCCACCGAATTCTCGGGTATGAATGTTAGGTGCTGAGGGATGCTTTCCTGTAGAGTCATACGGTTGCCTTTTAGTTGCCAGACGTGACTTTTCACCATCTCTTGCTATCGTTCCAATATATACATTACATGTTCATTTGTAGAATTCTTCATAATATCTGCGATCGTTTAAGTAATGCAAATGCTCGCACACTTACCTTGACATTATTGGTGAGTTATCCGATCCGTTGTCTTAACCGTACTATAATAGTATAGTATATTTCATCCACAGGGTTATTTGGGATTAGACCCGTTTTTCTGCCTTGTTCAAACGCTGAAATCAAATATACTTTACCGCAAGCGGTAAGATTCTAACAAGTAAAATCTCTGATCTCGCGGCGATAGCAGTTCTGGCCTGCTACTTGGTTCGGTTCAGAGAAAACCTTCTATCATTTAAAATCTAGGGCTTTATTCATAAGAGTCACTTGTGCTACGGACCTTTTAGTCATTTGCGCGAACGTTGTGGGATTATGTTACAGGGAGACTAATTGGTATTCCCAAAATCATACTTTAGCGTTACTTAAATTTACGTGCTTCTTATCAGTGAAGATTGCAAATGAAAATTCAGTTGAAAAAGTTGTCGGTTTGGATGAAAATTGTTATTTACCAGAAAGACATAAACCCACGACACGAACTCATGACTGTGAATGTCATGCATATGTTAGAGTGTATTACAAATAGACTGTAGCCCACATCAGTGTTTTCGTTGAATGCCAAAAGTTGTCAAAGTGACAGATATAGGGCTTAGCACCGACACAAAATCCGTATTAAAACCAATAAGATTTACTCACATGGTATGCCACTATGCTAACATTGATCAGGATTCGTCAGCGTGTTTCGCTGCTCGGCATTTTCATTCTGGTTCATATGAATATTTATACCAGTACGAAAACGTTTGCCCATGAAAGGGTGGGTATCATCCCACACCCTGGAATATACGGTTAACAATAGGAACACGCGTGCTCAGCTGCCAACATAATCATACCTTTTCTTTGAGAGGACTATTCAGGCAAAAAATATGACAGAAGCATAAATCCGATATTACGTAATATTTGATTAGGTTGGTGATAAATGTGATGCCACAAGTCACACATAACGAGGGATATAGAATAGTATTCAAGGGTATTTATTAGTTCTAGTGTACTGACACGAACTAGCGTTCCGTACTAACGGTGTCCCTTAGTGTAAAGAGGGGTTTAATGGAGGTACAGAGATTCTTCAACTTGGGAGTGGATAGATGGCACCCGTTTATCTACGATGACGGGTGGGTGGCGTGTCTCTAAGGCATTACGACCTCGTTGTGAATAAGAGCCCACAACTGTATTTGACAAATAGCCAAGCCTGTGTATCGATACGTGACCGATTCCCTGGCTTTGAACGATATTTTCTTTGGGGGTATGGCGCCGTCACCCCATGTTTTTACGTTTGCCATCTGGAGGGCTTCAAATATGAAACATTGCTCTTTTCGTTAAGTAGAATGTTTCTCTCAGCTAGCTGGTCTTTGTTAGGCATCGATTTCGATTGCTTCAAACTAGTTTTATTATTGGCTCACAATCGTTTGAATGAAAAGCGGTTGGTTAAGGGATGCCGCAGATGATGACTTGATATTTAAAACAGCTTCCATATCTTCACTAAATCAGGATGGGATGAGAGCAAAGTGACTGCTGCTGTACTAGCACACACCGCTCTGGAAATAAGGGATGCAAAAGACGATAGCACGTCAAACAATTTGTCAGAAGCAACTGGTAAGTTCTTCGTTCGACCGTGTACGTGATTTCAATCAATAAATATAATACCACAACAAGTAAGGGGCATACTATTTGAATTACCCGGGAGACGGAACATTTGACAATTGCAATGGTGAGCATTGTGCAATTTGCCAAAGGCAATTGGAAGCATATTTGCATTACAGGAAGTAGTTGAAGATGCCGCGTTGTTTTCTCATAGATACCCATCCAGTATCATGTACCAAACTTACACAGTAGTTTATAGCTAGTCCTGTATATGCTGTTATATCCAGTGTGATTGAATTCGTGTCAGTATCCATACACATATCGATCTAATATTTCGTATTTTGTTTCAGGTGTGGAATCAAGCCGAGCACTAAGAGAGAAATTTAAGTGTAAAGTATGTTTGGAGAATGATGTGTCCGTTGTCTTCCTCCTATGCGGACACTTAGTGACCTGTATTCACTGTTACTTCCATTTGTCACGTTGTATGGTATGTGGGGAGAACATTGTTGGTAGTATAAAAACGACGATTTAAAACGTTTGGCTACAGTCTCTAGCTTAGACGAGTTGAGGGCTGCCGCACAAAGGACGACTGGGGGAAGGAGGCTCACTTCTAGACTTCACTCAATAATTAAATCTGTCCTCTCTCCCTTGTCCGAGCAAAACGTCAACTCCCAATTCATTACAAGAGACTACAGACAATGACTTCAACGAGCAGTTTTTGCTTGTGTCTACATTTGGCTGAAGAAGTGCCGGTTTTAAATACAGACGAAGTTATATTAGACCAACTTTTAGTAATCATGCTAGTGTATGCTTTCCTTTGGTGTATGCTAAATGGTTTTGCGTAGATTCTTTCTCATTGGCAGTTATTTTATTAACGAATGGGTATAACCTGTAACAATCTTAGTTATTGTAACTGGCTTCACAAATGCAAACCTCCTTCAGGTTTTCAAATAAGTAAATATTGTAATTTCAAGACAAATACCATCATATAAGGAAGCAGGTTTGTGTATTGATATCCAGCTATGTAAACCAGTTCTTGTTGTGGAGTAAGCTCCAGCTACTGACACATATCAACTCAATGCAAACAGCCTACATATCAGAATATAATCAAGCAAAAAACTACCAATATTTTTTCGGTTTTCAATCTGTTAGTGATTATTAAACCTGAAAAGATGCCCGTTTCAAAAATACATAGTTTAAAAAACATTTTCTCATAAATCGTGGCGAAACATTTGCCTAAAAATGTGTTAATTCGCCGAAGATTTTTGCGATATATCCACGCTTGTTTTCTTTTTATCATTTTCCTACAAATCGCCTACATAAAATAAAAATCCGTGTATATATTTCTCATCTAGATTATTATTGGATTATGAAAGTATAAATCCCATTCCTGAATCTTCAGCCGTGTTCTTGCAATGTTAGAAAGACAACAGGTAATATTCGGAGAAAAAATTCTGCGTTAATCCTATCTGACCTGGGCGATTTGGGGTGTACCACAGCCTGGAGGGGGGGTGGAGGGCGGAAAGTACCCACCCCTATATATTTTCGCTATCGCTAAGGCTAGAGGGCTGAAACTTACCACACTATATCTATGGCACTACAAGAAAATGTAAAAAAATCCAAGATGGTCGCCATGATGACGTCACTGCGACGTCATTTTTAAAAAGAGCATTTTGGGCGATTTTTCGGTCAGAATTTTCGAATTTTTTATTTTAGTTTTTTCTCCGCAAAAACTGCATGATAAATTAGCAAATAATAATTTGATATGAAATAAAATAGGTTTGACCCACTTTTCCATACAGAAAAGCAAAATTTTTGAAGAAATAAGACGAAGACATCACTTTCCTGGTACCCCACATGGCCGCCATTTTTAATTTACTCATGATCCTCTGCCCGGGGGGTCATGCAAATAGGCTCAAAATGACCCCAATATGACAATCTAAATAGTCACGGAGTTTCAGCCCTCAATTTTTTGTCGTTCCGGAGATAGTGGCAAAAAACCAATAGGGGGAGGCGGAAAGTGCCCCCTCAGGCCAGGTAGGGTTAAAGCTGCTGACGCACGGTGCACATGTAAATCAGAATATAATAGAGCAAAACACCAGCAAGTATGATGAGTATTCATTTTTTTGTATGATATAGACCATTACTAAAATTTAAAGATGTTATGGCAGGAAGAGTGAAAGTGCCGAGATTTTGGGTCTTTCGCATTTGTCAACAGTTGACGGCAGCCTATATTTTCTAACGTATCCATTATATTTCCATAGTCCTGCCATACCATCTTTAGAGTTTATTAATCGTCTATATTAGAGAAAAACATGAATACTTACCATATTGACTGGTGTTTTGCTGGCTTATTTTCTGATTTATATGTGTGCCGTCTGTCAGCCGAAGATCGTTTCCACGGTATTTTTAAACATCACAAGAAAATGGCTGAAGATACTGAAATGAGATTGATATTTTCATAATCCAATAATACTCTAGATAAGAAATAAATAGTACATGGATTTTTATTTATGTAGGCGATTTGTAGGAAAATTATTTAAAAAACAAGCCTGGATATATCGCAAAAATGGAGACCATCTTTTTAAATGATTATTTCTTCATGATTTATATGAAAATATTGTTCAGCCTATACATTTCTGAAGCGGGCATCTCTTCAGCTTTAATAAATACTAAGAGAATGAACATCGGATTGATATTGGCAAAGTTTTGCTCGATTATATTCTAATATGTGTGCGGTTTGCATTAAGGTAACATGTATCACTAGCTGGAGCGTACCCCACTGCAGCAGAGCTTATGGAAATGGTCTTCAGACGACCCTTCTCTTCGATAATCGCATCGATACACGGTGCATGAGTATCCCATCTACACGAAGAGTATTTGAAATAGTTTAGTATTGCAAGCTCCTCAACATACGCAATTCCCGAGAAATATACATGGTACTAGACTCTGTTAGGAATTAAATCTGGTTATCTTCAAATTTGTGTTGGTGACTACTATGCATTTGCGTTAGTTGGTCATATTCACTCCGGATTCTGGATGCATTAAGCGTATGATCAACATTATACATGATCACGTGTGGAGGGCATTTCCACTGGGAAATAGCCTGTTCCTGAGGATGAATATTGATCAGTAACACTCTTAAATCGCTAATGTTAGACTTAGCATCTCAAGTGTTGGAGGAGGGAACGCACTTAGAAAGTGTTGTATTCATCACTTTTAAGTGTTGTTTTCACCACTGTTAAGTGTTGGATAAAACAGCTTAAAATGTAGCATTTAACACTTAAATGTGATAAGTACAATACTTTCTAAATGCTTTCCCTTCTCCAACACGTTATATGTTAAATCTAACATTATCGACTTAAGAGTGTTGCTGATCAATATTCATCCTCAGGAACAGGCTATAACTGATCAATAACTGATTAATATTTCGATAATGGTTGACAGTAGCCCATTGTACTATTTTATATCCTTTTTAATCTCAAGCGAGACGCAGTCAAAATCCCAGTCTAATTATTAAATAAAATAACTGCAGTCAACCACCAGTATGAATCAGCAATGTTATAAGTACTCGGAAATAGCTCTTGTAACATGCAGACTCTGAATAAAATCAATGTATACAGACAAAATTATTGATGCCTGGGAACAAAGTTCAAACTTGGATGGATGAAAGCGTGTCTTGCGAATTAGATTAATTATACGAATACTTTTCGGAGTATACGTTAATTTCTATACGATTACCTACATTTTTAACCTTGATTCACTTTAAACTGTCAGAAGTATATGGTCACTCTGATCTTACATCTTATGATACAGATATGGCCGACCGTAAATATTAAAAATACCCCGACTGACCGTCCGTTTCTATCGTCACTACGACAAAATCTGTCATGATCAAGCGGGGTATTTCGACCATATAAAGTATGGTCGGTCACGTTACCGTGCGAGGTATTTTGACCATATAAAATATGGTCGGTCACGTTCTCAAGCAAGTTACATGTATTTTGACAATATAAGGTATGGTCGGTTAGGTTATCAAGCGAGGTATTTTGACCATATAAGGTATGATCGCTCACGTTCTCAAGCGGGGTATTTTGACCAAATAAGGTATGGTCGGTCTCGTTTGTATCATATCCTTCTGACATTGTATATTTGCATCGAAATTCAAGCAATACACCAACGCATATGTTCTATCGTTAATATGCAAAATACAAGAAACTGCTGATCGAAAATCAGCGAAATAGGTAATCCTTTGGATTTAAAGTATACTATAGTCCGAAATACATTCACCGAAGCAACCTGTCTAAGTTTGGAAGTTCTCCCCAGACACCAACCATTTTGAAGACTGTACTATTTACCTCTCGTAAAGTCTTTGCCATCTTTTTATTTCAACCGTCGTTATTTCTGAATGCTCCTCTCTAACAGTTCTGTTGTCTCATATTGCAGTGGGAATTATTAACATGACCTTGACATTGCAATCATTCGAAAATGATTCCTGGAAGACTGTGGCCCACCTAAGACCGAAATGGGATTACATTTCAAAATAAAGTTCAAATAACACAGGTTTATCCAATCTTACCAGTGTCGCAGACGGTGGAGATTCATCCACCCCACTTGCTATATCTAGCGTTGAGTCTAGAGAAAAACACTGAATATTTGTGTCATGTTCTACTAGAAAGTGTAAAATTTCACAGGTGACCTCAATGGTGACGCTTTACTCCATCAATGCAATTTCGAAACAAACTGCTTGTTTATTTTATTTTATTTTAAACGGCGAAAATGAAACTTTTCTGCTACACCTCTCATGGCCACCGTTAGGAATTCACCCAGCATCTTTTGTCATAAGGTTATAGAAATCTGCTCAACGACCCATAAACGTACGTGGCTAGAGTGTAGTCAGGCGATCAATTTAAAGAGCAAGACTTATTGATTGTTAGTACGTCGGCATCTTTCCTACCACTGTGACACGAGGTCACAGTGAGTGCGCCCAGAATTCTTCCTTGTTCCTCCCCACCTGATATAGGGTTAGAGGGAATGGCGTACAGTTAATGGATATTCTGCCGATTCAAATAACTAGGCCTTCGCATTCTCAAAAGAGTAGTATTTATTTTGTCGGAAATACTATTATGGCTGCCGAGATTTTACAGGCATTTTTTTAAAATTTATGATGACAAAAATTTCTTGCATGCAAGTAACATTGGATGATAAAAAAATATCGAATTTCAGATAATGTGAATTATTTTCTCAATATCTCCGTCTATATTACAGTGATTACCTTGAAATCTGGCATACATATACTATTTGCAATTATGCCTGCATGATATACAAAGCAACTGCCACTGTAATCCAGCTGATAAATACATATACTAAGAAAGATTGCGCGTTTGTTCATAAATTGTGCACACTTCACTACCTTAAGAAACTTTGCACAGGTATATTACAATCACAAACTTTGCATAATTCTACTGCCCTCAGTAACTTTTTTTTCGGTTATAAGTTTTGTTTAATACATCCCTCTGCCAGTGCCTTCATACTCACATAAAATACATACATATATACAGAACACATATTTATACACATATACATTCATTCATACGTATACATTCTCACGTTAACATATATTCACCTTACAAGTTCAGGGCACACCCGGCCTTTGATAATATAAAGAATAGTGTAGAGACATAAGCATGTACGTGTATGTATGCAAACATGCACGTACATACCTACTTTCATAATAATGTAAATATATAAGTAGAGCATCATATCTTACTATCCATTCTCATCACGTTTCTGTCAAGAATACATTGCTCATTGCTGCTGGTACCATCTATTCGTTTATTTACATAGTACTACAGAAATTGTCAAAAAGTATCCATTTTTATGAAAGGAATCCATTTTATGATCCAAATTTGCAATATATTGTTCTATTTTATAATGGTTATGGAATATGCGTAGTAGTGCTTTCATACACAGATTAGAATTTGATAGTTTCGACTTGCAAATATATTCTTTGGTGAGCAGCGTCATTCATGTGTGTATTCATGCTCTTTTGATATTTTCTCAAACCTATAATAATATTTTCTGCATTGATATTGCCTCTAAGCCCAGTAGTAATTTTACACCAATTTCCCATCTCCCGCCAAATTGTCGAAACCCTGTCACACTCGACGAATGCATGTTCAATTGTTTCTCTATTGTTGGTACAATTTTCGCAGAGATCATTATCTGTTTTTCCTATTTTATAGAAAAAAAAATTGTACTCAATAGTCTATTCAACAATCTATATTGAAAGTTTCTGAGTTTGGTAGAAATGGTACTCTTAAAATACTGCTGAATACATTGCCTCACTGTATGTTCCCCTCCTTTTTAAATACATTATCCATTTGTTGCAGGCTGTAGCAAAAATACATTGATCGTTGTTAAGTTTATCGTAGTAGCTCCTACATCCCTTCACTTGTCCTACCAATATTTCCATGTATTGCGATATGGGGTGGGGTGGGTGTTTCGTTAATGGTTACTTGATGAATAATTTACTTTCAATTTTTGTTTTCATTGTCGGGGTATGAAATGTACTAAGTTATGTAATCTAGAAAGGTTCCCTTTATCCCGTAGGCTGTCTTAAAGTTTCGAAAGTCCAATACTCTTCCATGTTTGCCGGTTATATCTCTAATAAATCTAATACCGTGGTTATACCAGTTCTCTATGAATAAGTTTGAATCACGGAAGTTGCAATTGTACCACAGTGGTTCGTTACATATACGTAACGCACTTTTGTCTTTCATAGCTCGTTGAACATTGTGCCACGACTGGAAAATATCTTTCCAGAAGGGATTTTCGATATTTCTTATGACCACTTTGAGATATTCTGGTCCAAGACAACAAATCTTCTCATAATATTCTCCATCTACGACATTTTGCCATTTTCCACTTTGTTGAATCAATTTCCGCATCCAAGGAAACTTTGATGATTGTATAAGGTATCTCAGATTAGTCATTCTCAATCCGCCGCTTTTGTAGTCTTGGGTTATAATAACTCGTTTTATCCTATCCGCGCCCCCATTCCATATGAACTTAAAGAGGATGGAATTCAAATCTTTAATATCGTTGTCTGGAGGATTTGGTAGGGAAGTGAAGAGATGTACAAGCTTTGACAAGGCCAGAGATTTAACAACTGTTATTTTACCAAGTAGGGTTAAGTTTCTTAGTTTCCATTTACTGAGTTCTCTTCTGAGGTTGTTTAACTCAGAAATGTAAATAATTTTCCATATATCATGAAAGTCAATAGAACTGAACTTTATACCCAATACTGTAAATTCATTAACCCTCAGTAACTTTGCACACTTATACAACGCCCCAGAAATTAAGTTTTTACAATGATCGACCACCCGGATTTTTTCTCATTTATTTTTTCTCCACATATTATAAAAAATAATAAATAAGCCCACTTAGTGGCTGATCCAGCTGTACACCTGGGATAGAATGTTTTACTATAATCTCGAATATATTTATCAGCTTAACCCTATCTGGCCTGGGCTTTTTGGGACCTGTCCAGGCCTGGGGGGGCCGAAATGGCCCCCCCCTAATTATTTTTCTTACCCCTTGAGCTAGGGGGCTGAAACTTATTACACTATACCCTTGGGTCAAGCTCTACCAGAAAATGTAAAAAATTCCAAGATGGCAGCTTTGATGACGTCACAGTGACGCCATTTTGAAAAACGGCATTTTTTGGTCAGATTTTCCGAATTTTTTATTTTTGCAATTTCTCCACAAAAACTGCATGAAAAATTAGCAAATATTAATGTGATATGAAATAAAATAGTTTTTGCCCACTTTTCATTGCGGAAAAGCAGAAATTTTGAAGAAATATAACAAAAAATAACTTTTCTGGTACACAACGTGGCCGCCATCTTGAATTTACCCATGATCCTCTGCTCGGGGGGTTATGAAAATAGGCTCAAAATGACCCCAATAAGACAAAAGATAAAGTCACGGAGTTTCAGCTCTCCATTTTTCGCCGTTCCGGAGATAGTGCAGAAAGTTTGGTATGGGGGGCCATAATGGCCCCCCCAGGCCAGGTAGGGTTAAAGTACATATTACATGTACATCTGAACTATCATTTTGGGCCGGAATATATCATACTATATTTCAGTCAATGTGATTAGACTATACCTATACTATGTTTCGGGCACATTTTGTTCATACATGTCTTTAGGGTACAGTAATGTATTGTGTGAGTACCTGCAAATGATACCCAGCAATAATATGACCTATTGCAAGTATCATTAACACAAGCTTATTTATTGACGAAAACTGTCTATTTAAGAATGCAGAGTCCCCTCCTATGAAAATTGTGAACATCTACTAGCATGAGTCGCTAGTTCTCCATATTAATACCGCTAACCATGATCCTAATCCTTACTCCAAAGCAAATATACATCTATGCTCTGTCCCAGACAAGAAGGTGGGGAGACACTTTGCCCTAACCGTACCAGGCTTGCTGGAGCCGTTTTCCCCTTATCTCCGGTATGACAAAAAAAAGGAACGTTGGCTTTCAGTGATTTTTTGGTATATCATATTAGGGTCATTTTGAGAATATTTGCATAACTCCCGTTACGGGGGATGATGGGTGAATCGAAGATGGCAGCCATAGTGTACCAAAAAAAAGTGATGTTTTCATCATTTTCGTCAAAATCATTTTCTTTGAGAAAAAGTGGGTTAAAAGCTTTTACTTCATATCAGACTTTGTTTACTAATTTATCATGCAGTTGTTGCCAAGAAAACACATAAAAACCTTCGAAAAATCTGTCAGAAAATCGGCCAAAAAATGTCTACATTTTCCTGTAGATCTTGACCTAAGGGTATAGTGCGGTAAGTTTCAGCGCCCTAGCGCAAGAGAAAAAATATTTAGGGTGCATAAACTGCCCCCAGGCCTGGACAGGCCCCCAATAGCCAGGCCAAATTTCAACATCGAAATGGGACAGGGAATACTTGAACATACGGTGGAAAAGAGCGAGAGAGAGAATTAAGGTTTAACCCCGGGTTCAGCAATATTTCAGCTATATAGCGACAATCAAAGAAAAGTAATCAACACAACACACCAAAAACATGTACATACATTAAAACTTATGCAACAACCGATTTCGCTCAAATAACCTACAATACAGTCTCATTTTACGCGACTAAAAGATCTTCTAAATTAGCTGCTTGATAAAAAAGAATCTCTTACAATCTTAAAATCCATACAGTCGATCAGAGTATGTTTCACTGTGAGATCTTTGTAGCACGGAATACACCTCGTGGCTGGCTCCTTTATTAGTATATGTTCGTGAGTTAATCGGGTATCGCCGACTCTGCATCACCTGATCATGGCTTGATCGAAACGTTTCTGCCTAATCAGATGAATATATCTTTCAGTTTTTAAAACTCTTGAAGTTTGTTATTATCTACAGCAACCCACAAAAATTGAAACAGCTTTCTCACATAAGCAAAGATAGAGAGCCTGAAATCGCTATATTTAGGGGTTTCAACAGGATCAACCTCATTACCTAGGACTTTATTCGTCATTTCATCAGCTTCATTATTTCCTTTTATGCCAACGTGGCTAGGCAACCAACAAAACACAACATCAATCTGTTAATAAAATCTACGGTTATGTAGTTGTAGAATGGTGGGGTGAGTTTATCTTTCACTCTCAGTCGCTTGAAGGCATGTCAGTGAATCTGAGAATATGACATATTTTCCTCCCATAGTAGACCCAATACCTTCTAAAGCTAACAACAGAGCTTTGGCTTCGGCAGTGAAAACCAAACTTTTACATGGAAGTCGACAGGTTTTAGTGTTGGAACCATCTGTATAAGTAGCTTGATGCGATCTCTATTTTTCTCTCAATAGACCAAATTATTGTGTATACACGATATGGCTCGTGTCTGCCTTTTTCATATTTCGTCATTGAAATATCTACTTCTGGTCTAGTTATCTGCCATGGTAAAAAACGGTAAGATCTTGTAGGTAAAATTTGACTGGATTTAATACAAGCTGCTACAAGGTGCGGTTTCATAAGAATTTCAAGATGTGGAATAATGGAGGGTTTCTTCAAATACAAATCTACGTATTGCGGGTTTAAAACACAGTTTTATGCATGATTTGAGCGATTATATCGCAATTTTGTGATATTTTGCAGTGCTAGTTTAGTTCTTCGAAGTTCTGAAGTGGACTGCTTCGGCCTGTTTATTTCGTAGTGCCACAATCCTGAGATCCCTTGACACCTGTACCAATCCATGAAGGACTTTCGGCCCTGATTCGACAGACTCTTTTAAAGCAGGTCAAATATCAATCGGCTTGGCAGTCCAGTTTGTTTGCCACTAGAAAAATGAAAAAATATATTATAGATTCTCACCTAGGGAGCCTCACAATAAAACTCCCACCTAGGGAGCTCCAGAAAAGATTAATTCGAAAAAATAAAACAATTCTAAAATGTTTTACAAATAGCCCGAGTTATATATTAATGCAGAGTTTTCGAAGACATAAATTCCCCGTATGAAAACGCCCCAACTAATGCAGCGTCACCTTTCTAAACAAGGAAAATTGTCATCTATCGGCTTGGCAGTCCAGTTTGTTTGCCACTAGAAAAATGAAAAAATATATTATAGATTCTCACCTAGGGAGCCTCACAATAAAACTCCCACCTAGGGAGCTCCAGAAAAGATTAATTCGAAAAAATAAAACAATTCTAAAATGTTTTACAAATAGCCCGAGTTATATATTAATGCAGAGTTTTCGAAGACATAAATTCCCCGTATGAAAACGCCCCAACTAATGCAGCGTCACCTTTCTAAACAAGGAAAATTGTCATCTATCGGCTTGGCAGTCCAGTTTGTTTGCCACTAGAAAAATGAAAAAATATATTATAGATTCTCACCTAGGGAGCCTCATAATAAAACTCCCACCTAGGGAGCTCCAGAAAAGATTAATTCGAAAAAATAAAACAATTCTAAAATGTTTTACAAATAGCCCGAGTTATATATTAATGCAGAGTTTTCGAAGACATAAATTCCCCGTATGAAAACGCCCCAACTAATGCAGCGTCACCTTTCTAAACAAGGAAAATTGTCATCTAGGTCGACCCAGCCGAGTTGACCAAGACAAAAAAAACTGCAGCGAACAGCGAAAATCTGAAGAATCAACATAAAATTTCACGATACACAGACATGTTCACGAAATATATTACACAATAAATCTGGAATAACATTGCATGCGCAAATGTCTGATGATTACATAAGGTGGATAAATGTGAAAGTGCATGTAGTTCATGTACAGAGTGCAAACAAATGACTTTTTGTGACACTTATTTTTAAAGGCTGTATATAATGAAAAATGTTGAGATGAAATATTAAACTAGTAACATTGAAACACTGAGGCTCTGGAACCAGATATTTATACAGTTGAAAATATAGTTGGACCTGTCCGATCACGTTATGACACTGAAACACAGCGGAATCTCCCAGGTTATATATTTAATGTTGTAGGTGGATCCACGTTGCACAAAACAATTGCACGTTAACTAATTGCGTGTCGTTTAGTGAAGAAATGAAAATTGTGTGACCTCAAAAGTGAGGAAATAAATTCACCATCCTGTTCAACGCTATCACAGTTGATGTGGTATTTGCAACAATTCTTCTTATGCGTAGTATATATTTCCAATGAGAGGTTAAAACCGATGTTCATCAATTAAAAGGCTCTCATAAACCCTCAGACAATTCAGTATTATATGGCGGCCATCTCAGATCAGGCGCGGGTTCTGGAATATTACTGAACACAAACACTGCTGCAGTTATATTGGCCACGAAGAGAATTACAAAGAATAGTCGATCCAGGATAAGAGAAACAAGAATCCAGTCTTGAATAAAGGCCTTCTCATTCTCCTCCTTATCCTCTATGTGTCTGTGTAAAATACCCAGATCATCCATGGCCGGTTTACTCTCCTTATTCAATACGTAATTATCATGACGGTATATCGGACTCTTTGCCTTGGCCAATTGACCTTTGGTGGAATTCACACCGTTCGTAGTCTGGTTGAGCTCGACTGCCACGAGCTCCACCTGGAATGCAGAAAGTAGATCAATTATTTCACTGACCGACGATAACATGTTTCATGAAAGATCGATAACGTACGGTCAATGCTTTGGTTAATACTTCAGGTATAATTCATAAAATAATTTCCGCAATAGTCTAGTCTTCGGGTAAGAAAAGCTGTTCACCGAGATCTCCAGAAAATCGACGTGAAGTCGAGATAATCGACATGAAAAAGCGACCAATATTATGTAAAGCTGGAGTGATGAGAAATTGCAATGGCAACCCATCTGGCGTTTGAGTGTGAGTAAAATGATTAGTTTTCGTAATCACAACGAAGTGTTCCTGTCATGAAATATCGCCATCATGATAACATTTAATAAATTTTCCAACACAAAACAGGATCTTCCATTATCGCACTGTAGAGATGAACTACTCCAACTTCAATCTGTCTGACCTGTGGTGGAGGTGGAGTGGGAGGGTGAAATGATGGTCTTGAAGGTGTAACTATTCTACTGATTGCAAATGTCTGCAAATGTTTTGCTTCTTTAAATGTTTTGCTTCAATACACACTTTAATTTGGAGCTTAATCTAATAAGATAAACAGTGGCGTAGGAAGCGAGGCGGGCACAGCCCCCCTCCCACACTTTCAAGTGTACACTTTCGAGTATGAAGGGGCACAACACCCTTTTTGCCCCACACCCTACTGTTGGTCATGAACGCTGCTAGGGGAGTGAATTAAAGTAAACAACAGTTTGTTCCTCTTTCGCACGGGTTAATGCATCCTCCATAATTCTGTATACTCCGTACCTAAATACCAGGCTCTGCAGGCAAATTGGGGCTGTACACTTGTTAATGGAACTATAACTTTAAAATATCAGCTAATGAACGGACTGCTTTTTGGAACAATACGTCACCTTCGTGGGATCCATGGATCGCACTTTTACAGCATTCTGTATGTCCAGGCACGTGGACTGCCGGTGTCTGCCTCCAAGATCTTTTGCCAACTCTACAGCTCTTTTCGCCAGATTGTCCGCCTTCCGTTGCCTGGAATGTTTGTATGCCCTGGTGACCAAACATTCTGTTACGACTCGGCTTTCGAGCAGCCTTTCCATGTTTGTCTTTATGCTTCTGACGGCGTCTTTATAATTCGTGCTTTGCCAGTTTAGGTGCCAGAATTCCTAACGCACACTGGCTGTCGGAGTAAATTGTGACTCTTTCCATATCTTGATTTCCTAGTTTTTCTTTGACATAAGGTCTGGTTTATGGCCTCGGGCAGTAGGATGGACCCTCGTATTGCGGCTGGTTTTATGATTTCCATGTCTCCGCCGTTGTATGGGAATTGGATGAGGGCACCTGCTCCACATGGCCCTCGGCTTCTCAGGCATGATCCATCCGTAAAAGCTATAACTGTTTTGGGGTGATTTTTTGTTAAGTGAACTTCAATGAACGCCCTTTCTCTCTCTTCTTGATAGGCAGTTCTCGAGTTGAACGAGCCAAATTCATTCCAGTAGGTTGGTCTTGGCGCTGATGGTGAGATGTATTTGTTAAGGGAGGGTTAGCATCTTCAATATCCTCAACGTTCGTTCCTGTCAGCTGGTATGTTTCGGCAGTTTCTATAAGGCCAACAGTGGATAAATGTTTCTCTCTTTGAATACTCCTACCTCTCCATTTATCCCACAGTTTTTTATTGGCTGATCTCCAAGCATCCTTTTAATCTTGGCAAGGGTCTTGGCTGCAGTAAGCTCTCAGCGGCCACCAATCTAAGACCTTTCAGATATCTTAACACACTCAGGGCTTTGTTCGTTTTCCTTTGTCCATACTCTGCATGTTCATATAGGTTCAGATGGTCGTCCAAATAAACGCCCAGCAGTTTCGTACATGGATTGTATTTCAATGTCATGTTGTCTGCTGTTACCACTATGCTCACACAAAATACTGATCTCTGTCTTGGGGAGGTTCACGTTTATCCGCCATTGTTTGCACCATTTCTTGACTTTGGTTACATTGGTTGTTGTTTTCCTGGCAAGTGTTTCTATGTCTGTTCCCCGTTCTGATAGAGTGGCGTCGTCTGAGAATTTGGTTTTATGGTAAGTGTAGTCCTCACAGATGTCGGTAACGTGCAAGTTGAAAAGGAGAGGATAGATGACAGATCCTTGGGGCAGGCCAGTTTCAGCCGTGAAGGATTTCCCTACATGACTCTGGTGCACTCCGTTCGCTTGTCTATCTTGTAGGAAATTATATGTCCATCTCGACAGCCTTCCCCGATGCCCATTCTGCTGTGTTTGACCATGAGACCTTGTCTCCAAACACTGTCGTAAGCATTCTGGATGTCGATTGAACATGCTGTTGTAGTTTCCTGTCCGTTGAATCCACTGAAGGTTGATTGGACCAGCTGGATTAGTGGCTTCGAGGTGGAATGTCCTTTCCAGAAACCTTCCTGCTCTTTGTCTATCGGCCTGAGGTTGTCCAATTTCTACTTTATACTATAATCTGTTTTGGCTATTCGTTCAATTGTCTTGCACATTGCCCTTGTAAGGCTGATTGGTCTGTATGTGGAGGGTTCAGAATAGTCTGGCTTTCCTGTTTTTTTATATATATATTTGATATATTTGACCTTGGAATTTTTTCCAGGACAAGGTCATCACTCTGTTAACTGCCTTCCTTAGTTGGGGCCCGGATCGTTTCAGCAGTTCATGGAAGAGTTCATCTGGGCCTGCCACTTTATAGGGTTCTAGTTTCTGTAGAGCTCATATGACTTCCTCTATCCTGGTATGAGTGTTGTGGTATATTGAAAAACTCAAGAATTTCATCTTCAATACTCCGGTTTGTCTCGGTCTGGTATCTTTGTCCAACGATGTTATACTCAAGTGTTTCCCTCAAAGAACGTCTCTTGCAGATTTTCCAATTTTTCGTCGGGGTCAAAGATTGTAATCTCATTGGCATCGTTGAGGGGTTGAATGATGTCCTCTCTTTTGTTCTTCGTCATCTTTTTGAATGCCTATCACGTCTCTTTCGGGGAGTTTGCAGCGCTGATTGTATGGCACATGCGCATTGCTCTTGCGCTGTTTTCTTCTCTGTCTAAAGGTTTTTCTCTGCCTCTGCAAGCCTTTCTTGGTTTTCTTGTGTGCTTCTTCTTTTATACTGGCGTTGTATCTGGTTCACTTTTCGTTTTGTCTTGTGCCACCATCTGATCACACCATTTTGGTCTTTTTAAATTTACCTTCTGTTTAGGGACAGCTGATTCCACGCATCTATGTAGACCGGAAGAGAATGTTTGTCTCATTATTAATGGTATTCTCTTGGTACTGAAGCCATCTGCTTGCAAATTCTTCACTACATTTCTCCCACTCATTCCAGTTGATTGTCTCCCGTGCCCAGATTTCTATTATTGCAGCAGCAGCTTCCGGTTTATCAGATGCCACCTCGGTCAGAACTGCAATGATGTCTGACCGTACTGGTTCGTGTGACAGCGAGTTCAAGTTAAAATATTTATTGCACAAACACCATAAGAGGCAGAGTACAAATTAAATCGAACAATTAACCAGAGTAACAATAGTATGTACATTTGAAACCCTGAGTGGATGAAAGATAAACTGTCAAATATTCACCCAGACTGCGTGGATATAATGTAGATGGAATAGTACTAATGCGAAATATTATGATGCAAATATAGCAAGAACGTGTGCAAATAATATGATAATTCACCAAGACGGCCCTGCCATAGATTAGCGCTGATTATCACGCAAACGTTGATGAATTGGTGTTTTAGGCTTGGTGTGCCTACCCACTTCTATTTTGATCTTTTGAGAAAAATTGCTGGTGGCTTGCTTTAGAATATAACAGATATGGTTCGAGTTCAAGTGAGTGAGTGAATAGGGTTTAACGTCGCTTTCAACATTTGTTCAGCTATCAGGTTCGAGTTCAGTCGTAGTCTTAAACAGTCTATATGTTCTCATCATATTTTGTTCACCAGGAATCTTATCATCTTGAAGTGAATCATGAAAACATGATTTGAAATGTGCCTGTAGCAGAAGATGAAAATTACTCAGCGTGACGCACGATGTTACAAGTGTGCAGGCTGAGGCAAAGTGAATATCCAGGTCAGTGACGCTGTTACATTGCCTTCTTGTAGGTTTACCATCGTTGCTTCTGCGTACGTTGTTCCTGGTCATGTATAGTTTCAGTAATTGTCCGCATTTATTTGAAGTGTGGTTGTTCCATTCAAACGACTTGGCGTTCATGTAGCCCATGATGAAGATGATCTCCTTTGAATGGCCCTGCAGACTATCTCCCAAATGCTGCATTGCCTCATCTGCTTCTGGTGGAATATACGGGACTATTAACGTGAACTGTTTTCCTGTATTAGTTGTCACTTTCACCCAGATGCATTCGTATTTATCCCCTTGGTGTTTTTTCACAAAGTGGACTGCGAACGTGTTAGGTTTCACACAAAGTGCTACCCCGCCTCTGTGGTTTCCCGATTTTCGTGGGGCATTATATATTTCCAGAGTAGAGTGAAATAACATAATTTTTAGGTTTGTCAGAAATGTTGACTGATATTTCCACTGATATGTGTGTATATTATAACAGTGTAAAATAATCCCGACCCTGACCAATAAAAGTCATGGAGATAGAAATCGGATTTTCCGAGAAATAAACTATTATCTCAGATCTATTTGTTTGGAATTCCGCACCAAAATGAATTAATTTTAGATTTGTACATCATCAACTTAGTCCGATATTATATTTTCTTAAGGTTGCATCCACACTATCAAATATACCGGGTTTCTCAAATCTGTACTTCGCCAGATCAAGATGGAATAGTATGCGAGTAGTGTAAACTTGGGCGCTTTTCGCCAACGATTTATTGTCATGAGAAGGTTAACGATCAAATTCAGTGACGTCATCGTGATCCGAGTCCGGGGTAAAATGAGGAGGCCAGGGTGAGATAAATAGCGAGCAAAGTCCTGGTTTTGGTTCGGTTCGTTTCCGAGTCGAAAGGGTGCAGTGAAAGTGACATCATCACCGGAAGCGACGTCACACAGGAGTAGTAGCATGATCAATGATCATTAGCATGATCAGAGGTGACGGCTGGTGTCGTGGTGAAATGCAGAGCAAGGTGTTGCAGAAGTTCAATGATTCGACGAGTCAGAATCAGAATTATCTCAAAAATGTAGTTAGGCAACCAAGCTTTTTCGTTCTATAGTCTCCTCTCATGTATAAGTACACTGAACGTGGACACGATTCATGTACAGCATTGGACCTACAGTGACGATGTACATGGACTATGCACATGCACATGGCCGATGTGCGTGATCTGTATACATTTACATTGAGAGTATATAAAGAACAAGCGTGGTCATATGATTATATTCTGATGAGGAAGCATTAACATCACCACTCGTGTCTAATATATGTCGTACATGACATAAGACATTAAGCAAATCACAGAGTTTAGGAAGACATGAAATTAATATATGGTAATCAAACCTTCATAAAAATGTTAAGACGGGGACAAGCATCATTTGGGACAGATCATCGTTTGGAACAGATCCCGAACAAATATGAATGGGGTCTAAATTGGGTAATGATGCAAAACTATAAACACAAGTTGAGAAACTATTACGTCAGTTAACGAATGGCGTCACGGGCGGAACCGACTGGGAGTGGGAAGACCATATAGAAGAAACATTATTACGAGGTCTTGATAACTATGTAAAGCCTAATCCGAGAATTATCTACCTTTATTGTAAATGGCAGCCACAATTCGAGGATATGAGTCGCAGGGTCGGCTCCTTAAGACATTTATTGTCGAACTGTTAGTTCAATTCTACCGGTTTTCCTAATATTGCCGATACCACTTGTTTGCGGATTCGTTTATAGTTTCTTTAAGAGATAATTAAATATATATTTTACACATATACAGACATATATATTTTCAGATAAGAGTAGAGTGTTCAGGTGGTGGAGGTCCTTAAATTTGAGGTCTGGACACATGGTCTGATGCATGTATCCCACCAGTTTTGTTTAACTTTATCTGACCTGGACTTTTTGGGACCGGTCCAGGCCTTGGGGGCTGAAATGCTTCACCTCCCCCTATAACAATATTTTGTTACCGAGTGAGTTATGGGGCCGAAACTTACCACACTACATCCTTGGGTCAGGCCCTACCAGGAAATGTAAACAACACAATATGGTCACCATTATGACGTCACAGTGTCGTCATCTTCAGAACATATTTTTTGTTGATTTTTCGGTCAGATTTTTCGAACTTTTGTATTATGTGTTTTCTTTGCAAAAGCTGCATGGGTGTACAGGACCATCATAAAGACCAAGCGTCACCTAGAGGAGGAAAAAGAGCTACCACCCACCGAGGTCCTACAAAAGGCGATCAAAATGCACAAACAACTCTTTTGGGACATACTGCCGTTACAGCATGTCCTGCCCGATTAGGATTAGAACAAACGAATCCGAACGAACATGGACGAAGATTGAACTTTCTGAAATGATGATATCTGATTGGATTAGAGCAGTCGAAAATACAACTAGAGGGCAAGAACGAATATGAGAGATGCAGCCCCGAATGGGGGCTTTTGATTGGACAAGAGTATACTTGAATTGTGAACATACAAAACGCGGCTTTCCCAGCGTGGGTATGCTGTGATTTAGGGTATAATAAACAATGTGAAAACGTGTGAACGTATTGATCTTTCTTTCTCTCAACTGTCTGCATCATGGCGATAAGCAACTATGAAACTTGGCATAGAAGACGTTACAGCGTTACGGCGTCACTGCGTAAAGACGGGTGCTCAGCAAACCCATCACCACCACCACCGCCACCACCACAAACCACCACCTCCACACACACCAGCACCACACACACACACACGATACACCCACACATACCTATGCACACATCAATAGCCAGACCGAAAATGACCTGGCGTAGGGCAATGAGGTCATCCAGGAACTTGTTTTATTCCGTGGTGTGAATGGATTGATACATACACCTTGTCGACGGGTTAGAATTACACAGTAGCATTCTGCAATCTCTCACAAAAGGAAAACAACTGTCATGCTAGTGGCGTTAGCACAATGCGTTAAAAAAAGGCGTTAAGACCTTCAGATAGGGCGTTAGGTCGTTACCGTAAAACACTCCACAAAGGCCATAGGACAAATATACCGAGTTTCTGCTTTCCCTACTACTAACCCTATACCTCTAAGCAGGCCACGATCCGCTGGAAACCGATAGTAACCCGTATAGACCTGGTTGCTAGGGGTGATCCATATTTTGGGGCTAACCCACTGTTGGGCCACTTCGACCCCGAACGTACATTTCAATGCCCTTTTCCCCACCATTTCCTGCCTGCGCACGTGCACCATAGATCTACACACCACTATACACCAGTCCGGTCTGACTCTCCCCCACGAGTGCTTCAAACTGATCCCCGTACGACCCATTCGTACCAATATTGCCCATCTCGACACCCCAACGTCCATGCCAAGGCCCTTTTTCCACAATTCCCTGTCTGCGCGTGCGCACCATTGCCTCACATCCACGACACACCCATCCAGATACATGGTCCCTCACGAGCGCTTCTCTTTGATACCTCACCCGACCCAATCGGAACAATATTGGCCACGTCGACCTCAAAACGTCAATCCCAGATCTGCCTGTGCACTACGCGTGCACACGATAACTTTTCAGCCAAATTCACCCAATGGCCACGACACCCCTCCCATCGTGTTCTACATGATGAGATAGAGAAAACAATGGGCCACCACCGATAACGCAAATGTCCACGAGTGGTTTCCTCATTGGGACTAATATTGAAATAATTGCCGCATGCGATCTTCTTTAGGGCAGATAACTCTTGCTGGGCCGTCACGCGACCGAAGGTGAGATTTGACCCGGACTAGACGTTTGCCCCGAAAATGACATTTGACCCAGAATTGATATCACCGACGTCTGTGACGTCGTCGCCACGCCACGCCAGCTCTGGGCGCGCAAACTTTTTATAATGAATTTGTTGTCCTCCTAGTCTGAATTCAGTTAACTACCAGAGAGCTGACCACCATGTCCTCGGCAGAAAGAAGCCATACAATTTTCTCACTATGTGGCATATTGGTGAAGTTGGTACATGTCCGAGATATATTTGTAAGTCTAACCAGGACATTTACATGTACCATAGGCAAGCATAGTTGTCTTGGTTATTATCGATGTCGAGTTGACTCGAGTTGTCCGACGTTTGCATCCATGTGACAAAAATACGACGAGAAATTACTTCACACATAACAGTAAGTATCATATCAGATACGATCAATAGTTTTACCACGCCCACGGAGAGGACATACATTATACTCGTATATGTCTGTTTGGATACTATGAAAGAAAAAATCAATAAACATTACAAATCACGGTGTACACTCGCATAGCTTAGAGACTTCCGGGATGATACTTGATATATTGGGAGCCTCTACACCATACTTGATATCCGCTGTTTGTTCGCTCTTTCGGAGATTCTATATGGATAACGGGTTATTTGCATAACTTAGGGAAATTCCAGCGATAAATATCATGATCATTCTTAAGCCCTAATTCTTGTCGATCGATTTGATCAAACCAATACCCCAATTACCTGAGGCATTACCACGATATAAAATTACACTGAAAAACACAGAAGGTACATTGGCCGATGTCTCAATATATTCGTTTGTAGTATCGTCAAAACCACTAGCTTTATTTGTTTGAGGGATTCAGTTTAATAGCACCTACTGAGGCCTTATCACTAAATGGAGCATTTCTAATCGCATTGATATTTCCGGTAGTAAAAAATCAAATAGAGATTCAAATTCTTCACCCTTGCTTACAGCGTTTATATTGCCATCGCACTGTATCCTAGAACAAATATATAGGTCCACCATAAATTCATTGAAAAGCCAATTGGTTACGCTGTGATACAGATCTGCAAGCTTAAGCTGACAGCCACATAGTCACATCGCTACCCGGTGTATGTGCATGGTGACTGGGGTTGCGATATCTTTCAGTGGTCATACTGCGATACGTTTTAGTCTCACGTGTCTGTTTTGAAGAAAGATTGACCAAATTATTTGTAATAGTATTTATTTTGACCCCAAACGCATCAAAACTGTATATAAATACGACTGTGTTACACTGCTAACTATTGGTGCTGCTATGCCCCGACGGGATTATACATGTGGCAACATATATTGCCCCAATCCATCTGTCGTATATAATGCCATATGACCTGTCTGTCTCTGGTGATCGGTGTGGAGCAGGCTTCTGGATGTTTGGAGCAGGCTTCTGGATGTTTGGATCAGGCTTCTGGAAGTACATATGCCAATTTGCTCTGGCCGGTGAACAGAATGTGGTGCATCAATTTCCAGCCCTTTCTCGTTACTGTGTGCAAAACTTTATACGACGGATGAAATAATCTAGGCATCTATAATAAACGGCATTATGTGTTTTGCTTGAATTTACCGTGGATTTTATTTTGGGGAATTTCTTAAAATATTATCAGATATTCAATATTTAAAAGAATCCAACATGACAATACGCGTATTACTTGACCAGATATGTTGAATGAAAAAATAGGTTTCAAATGTATCCCTCGATTCCGTAAATGCATGGGGGGGGGAGCAACATATGTTTGTATTGTTACATCCCACACGTGCATAGCGGCAAAATATCGTGCCGTGTTAAGGAGAGCTAGCGAATGGTTGTATGAATGATTATTTTAGTATCATTTTCAGTGGTAAGGCTTCGAAATATGACGTCTGTACCACAGCTCCCTATAATCCCATGCAAGAAAGGGGTAAAATGCTGCTAAAATACTCCAGTCAGATTTGTTACAATATGTGTACCTGGACCTCTATTATTGAGAACTGACCAGTGTTACAATATGTGTACCTGGACCTCTATTATTGAGAACTGACCAGTGTTGATTGTTGGATTTAACATGACGCAATCTGCTAGCATCACCCTTTCTATGTAAGCGGAACTGTAGTTAACTCCCTCCTTATGGGCCTGACTTGCTAGCTTAACATTTGCCCGAGATTCGTCAGCAGGGTCTTAATTTTACGCTTGTTTACCATGTTTACAACTATCAGCACACCTTGTTTATTGGCTGCAAGACTTTTGCTATCCAGATTTGTTTCTCTTTGATTTTCAGCATTTGAATTCATCGATGCTGTTAGTAGCCCCCAACGATGTTCATATTCTATCGAACAAAGAACTATTGTTGGCGATTACTGTCAACTCAGCTTCAAATAACAGGCAGCTGAATAATTAGTTTGTCAATTAACAATGTAAGACTCTTGTTCATTATTGATAGCGGGGTCTGATCAGATGGTGAGTCCACATAAACCGTAAATTCTACAGGACAATGAACATTTGAGAAAACAGTATTGAATTCTTCAACTTTAAACAGTTCAGTGCTGAAACCTTAACTGGCATTGCCGTTACCATCGGAATGACGCCACTTTCGGCATTCCTGATGTACGCCTACTCACGTATGATAAGAGATTATTATTATATGTACATGTGCGCCATGAAAACGTACAGTTTGGAGTTCACAAACAGCGCAGAGGAGGAATGCTGGAAAAAAACTACCAGCTCATCCGATAAAAAAGTCCCGTGAAGATTTCATTGTGGCTTAACGGAAGTGGCCCACTAATCAGCATTCGAAGTATTAACCGTGAATGTCTATACGATATAATGCAGTCTTGCTAATTATCTTAAATGTTAACTCCAATCCGTGTTTCCCAATATAAATCTCCAACAAAGTGCGCAGTGAAGCGTTACCCGCAGTGAGTTCCGTCCATAATACTTGGATAGTGGATTGCCGAGACGTGTTTGAGTCAGGAATTACTGGTATAAATTGTGCGAATGTACAGAAATTTACCCTACTGTTTCCAGAATTGTCCATTAGACTCATATGTTGTTTAATATTTTGAAAATTTGAGTTGAACACACGTCAGATATGGCTAGGAATATATGGTGCTCCACGTGGATTTTATTGACGAAAGAAAATCCACTATCAAAAAATACGAGTGAAGATCGCACAGAGCAATTTGTGAGAGATTTGTATCTGGAAACCAGGATTACTTAAATCGTTGAGAGTTCATAACTTCAATTGTGACGACAGTAAAGTATGAGGGTGCTATCTGTATAACGAGAGAAGAGCGAACAGAGATTATGGAAGCTGTTAGTTATCATTGATGCCATCAATCGTTAACACCTTTACATTCTTTATTATTCTTTGATTTATTCATATATATCTTATTGCAATGTGGTATGGTCTAATACTTATCCGAGTGTTCTTCATACACTTGTTTTACTGCAGAAGAGAGTCGTTAGAATTATTTCACTGAGCTCTAGACTTGAGCACACTGCGCCTTTGTTTGCCTCCTACAAGATCCTGAGATTGTCAGAACTGAACCTTTACCTGACTCTCCAGTTTGCTCATAAGTTTCTTCATAAATTCGATTTAGTTCCAGTTCGATTTCAAAATTATTTTATGAGACAGATCCAGGTACACGCCTACCCTACGCGCGGTCATTTGTATAATTTATATCGACCTTTCTATCGGACAAATCTTTCTTTACATACTCCTAAAATCATTGCTCCAAAAGAATAGAACAAGCTGCCGTCAACCTTAAAGTCATGCGAATCCATATCACTATTCAAATCAAAATTGAAAGAATATTTACTTAATGTATAAGGCTCTCACCGACCCAGGAATATGTTATATGGCAAACAAATGCACATTGTTCATTTATGATCTCTGTTTATTCACCTAATTTATACTTAATCTTCACCCAGTCTTGTCTATCTAAATCCTGTATAAATCTGTCTTTAAATATTTAGTTTTATATCACTTGGGACATTACAAGCCCTTTGGGGTTTTCATCCCGCCAGATTTTCATGATGTACATGTATGTGTATAAATTCCAACTTTACTGTACATATGTTTTATCTGGTGAATAAATGAACAAACAAACAAACAAACAAACAAACAAGTTATTATTTATGTCATTTAACCATATGGAAACTGTTAGTTTCATTTTTGATGAAAATTATCATTAGCACATAATCTTTCTCGAGCGTCTTTCATAATTCGTCCGTCGCCCGATAAAGATTTTTTTTTATTTACTTATGTATTTGACACATTTTAACAACATACTACATCAGTGCCTGGGCGCTGTCCTCCCTGGAGTCGCTGCATAAATAACAAATACACCTTAAAACAAATACATAGGTATACAATGTTAATATAAACATAGGCAGTGTCTAACGGACACATTACTCACAGCATTGCAGGATACATAATATATCATAAAATACATAAATATTCTAAAAATGTACAATAAAATGATAATAATTGTCGGTATTCTGTATCGTGCCATTTTTACATTATTCTGCATTATGTTTGACAGAGAGATCGTACGTTGCTTTCTTCTTCAACGCCTCAATATTGTCACAGTTCTTGCAGTCATCAGAAAGAGAGTTAAATACGGTGGCACAGGAGTACAAGACACTGCGTTTGCCATTTTCTGTTCTTTGTCGTTCTTTCTACAACCCATTATTGGCAAGAACGTCTAGTATAATAAGTGTGCAACATTTCGACAGATAATCGGGACACCAACCATTAACTGCCTTAAACGCCAATTTACACTGTGATAGTTGCCATCTCAGTTTTATAGGGGTCCAACAAAGTTTCTTATATACATCTACAGTTGGGGTGTCCATTGGGAGGTCGAGAATAACTTTACCTGCTCGACGATGAAGTTTACATAGTACGTTTTTATGTTTCTCGAATGTTTTTGATCAGATGCTACTGGCGTAGTCAAAATGCGGTAAAAAAATAACATTCTAACATGCTCCGCCTTATAACCGTGCGCTGATTGGTCCAGACCTCGAAACACACGGAGATTATCACACGATAATCTTCATTTGATTGTTGTGATCTGTTTCATTCACGTGCCGAACTGGTGACGTCTCATTCTTGTGACGCAGTGCTACAAAGCTGAGCAACGATTGGTTCATTCACTGCGCAGTGGGCGGACTTCACACAGCTGCAGCTCGTGAACGGACAGCACGCGCGAGCATGGCCTGCAAATCAGTCACGAAAATCTTGCATCAAAACGGGATAAATTTGCAGAAAATTTGCCATTCCGCTTATGAAATGAGGAAATAGTTATCATTGTGCATGTTAGAATGGAGTTAATGACCTTCTTAGTGAATATTATGGTGTAATAATTTTTCGATGTTTAGTTTTAGACCTCATCAAAAAACCTCGCGGCTTCGCCGCTCGGTTTTTTGATTGACGGTCTAAAACTAAACATCGAAAAATTATTACACCATAATATTCACTAAGGCGGTCATTAACTCCTAATTAAAAGCATTTTTCTATAATCAAGCGATAGCCATGTCTTAATTCGAGATATAACAGCAATTTTCGGCGAAATTTTTAGTGATAATTTCTCTATGTGCTTACACAATTTTAGTTGGCAGTCAAACCACATACCTAGGTATTTAAATTCGGACACACATTCAACGGATGTATCATCAATCCTAAGTTTTAACAATTGATTTTGTAATCTAGGCTGAGTTCCAAATAACATACTTTTTGTTTTCGAAACATTCAGGGATAGTTTGTTAACTTGGAACCATTCTTTAATACACACCAATTCGTGGTTTAACACATATTCTATGTCTGCTGCAGTTTTGCCTTCTACAAGTAGAGCGGTATCATCGGCATTCAACATGATGTTTAAACGTTTACATGAATCTTTTATATCATTGATGTACAATTAGCGGTCCAAGGATTGATCCTTGAGATACACCATATTCAACTGTGTTTTGAGCAGATATTATATTGTCAATTTGCACAGATTGTTCCCTGTTCTCAAAGTATGATTTACACCACCGCATTTCAGTTCCAGATATTCCGTATGAAATCAGTTTGTTTATCATAATTGAGTGATCCACAGTGTCAAATGCCTTAATTAGATCAAGGAAAATAACACCAACCAGTTTTCCTTTATCAAGGGAACGAAGGATAAAATCGCTTACATAAGCTAAGGCTGACCCAGTTGAATATTTCTCCCTAAATCCTGATTGCCACTTGTTTAACATACTGTGGTCATTTAGGTAAGAAAACACTTGGCCATGTACAAATTTTTCCATTATCTTAGTTATTACTGGCAGAACCGAAATTGGTCTATGGTTAGAAACAGTTTTGTCGCCGTCCTTAAATACCGGCGTAACTTTCGCCAGTTTCCAATCCCGTGGCACTGTCCCGGTCTCGAGTGATAAATTACACATGTAAGTTAGTGACGATGAGATATAGGGGACAGCAAGTTTTAACAGTCTGGCCGGGATATCATCAAGTCCAGTCGCTTTAGCTGCACACAGTTGTTTTAACATTTCCGTTTCCGTAATGGCACTAACATGAAACGTTTCTTCAGTTGTTCTCTTGAAAGTCCTAATGCATTTCGAGAATACCTGTGCTAGCTTTGATCCAACAAACACACAAAAAATCGCTAAAAGTTTTAACGATTGTTCCCTTATCTGTGGTATGTTATTCATCTATACTAAATCCTCCAACTACATCTTTCTTGTCGTTCTTAAGAAGATTTTTTAAAACGCCCCATAATTTCCTACTGTCTGTTTTGCAACCTTTAATTTTGTCTGTATAGTAGGATTTTTTAGTTGTTCGCGTAGATTATTTAATATATTTCTGCACTTTTGAAATTTCACACAGAGCTCGTCTTTCTTTGTTTTTTTTTCAGCTTTACGTTTGAGGTGGTCACGCTCGTGAGTCATGGATATATACTCGCCAGTCGCCCATGGAGGATCTTCGCCACGTGCTGTAAATGATTTAATTGGTGCGCATTCGTTGCACACACCTACAAACAACGACTTCCATAGATACCAGGCGTCATCCACATCGTTGACATCTTCAATACACTGGAATGGAATATGTGTAACTGCTTTAACGAAATCATCTTCGTGGAAGTGTTTATAACTTCTCGTACGAATCTTGCGAGTTGGGAATATCCGCGTCCATAATTCAAATACTTTTTCCATATTCAAAATAACAGAATTAGCATCAAATTAAAAAAGATAATCATAGCTTACATAAACACAAACTAATTTTTTGCAAGATAGAAGCGGTCAAGAGTTTGCAATGATGCCGACGAGACATCATGATGTACCAAAAATATCGAGTCCGTGTCGCCCGCCCCCTGTACAGACCTTTTGGTCTTTGATATATGTTGGCATTTATGGGAAGCTGATGCTGGGTCGACATCGGGCCTTTCAGACTAGTGTTTTGTGTTAAATGCCGTCATTTTCATTTGACGACGATACAGCTCACCAAACCCCAGTGTACGAGTTGTCACAGCGAAACAGCTCACCAATCACCAATATACGAGTTGTCAGAGCATTTCCATCATAGCTCTCTACATTTGTATCTAATACCACTTATGCCGGTGCTAGGGGCCGTGTGGTCATATCATCCAAGTTGACACATGAACAGGTACAATAAAAGCGTACTTGAGATACACCACATATCACGAATCGTTTGATTCTTGGTATATGCTTTAGAATAGGTTAACCGGAAGACAATACTGTGAATTAATGTGGCTCTGCCAGTATGTCGGCACCTCTTCCCACTTCCCTTATATGTGTTGTAATTCTTAATCCATATGATATTCGTTGTGAAGTCGTCATTTGGGGATTGATGTATCTCAGTCACGCGTTGATTGTGCCTGTTCATATGAGCACCATGAGGATCTTAAACTACATGGGTTTGTACGGGGGTTAAGCGACATTATACACAAGTTACGAAACGTACGAGATGTTGCACGCTACGCTCGTATTTTGCTATCAACATGCAATACGCATCGCCCAATTTTGAGAAACTTTGAGTGGAAGCGATTGGTAGTATAGCCCTGTTTTTTTTTAAGTTCCAGCGATAATGTATTTGTGACGTTGATTAAAATCGTCACATTTAACACAGGCTCCAGCAAATGCTACTAATCGATATATGTATACGCAATATGCAGGTCCTACTGGAATATTACCATCCAGAAAGGAATAGTTTTTATATATGATTGCCGTTTATATTATCTTGGTACTGTATTTTTTAACCGCAATATTTACAAAAGTACACTGTATTTTTCGCGGTAATTTATATGAGCTTCAAATATTAGTGCGATAGTAGAATAGATAGCTTTGCTATGGTTTACGGTAATCCAATTCAAGGTCAACCACGTATTGAAAAACACAATGTAGACGACGGCTATCTACTGAATGCAAGATCTAATGCTCATTTTTACACATACGCCTCAGCATGCAATGTGCATGTTCTCCAATTCAATGTTGGCACTAATTTTATATATATACCTATAATACAGGAAAAACACCATTTGGATGTGCCAGCCCCAGCCCCTAAATCCTAACCTGGATGTTGGCACTAATTTTATATATATACTTATAATACAGGAACAACACCATTTGGATGTGACCAGCCCCACTCCCTAAATCCTAACCTGGACATTTTTGGTGATTCGATGGAGTTCTTGATTCGATTGAGTTCTTGGCCTCTATTATACAATCACGTACATTTCCCCCGCGCTTGTTTTGAATTGGTATGACGGTCTCCCAAGTCTGCGGTTTTTGCTTTGACTTCCGATGTCGATTCCAGTTTGACATCAGAACAGTATGGCCAGCGATGAAATTCAAACATTTCACATCTCACATACCTCGCTACTGGTTGACCTAATCAACCAGCTTAGCACGTTCACTGATTGGGTTGATTCACAGGAAACTCCTTGATCTATTTATACCCAGAACTCGTATGGGTAACTAATGGGTATGGGTAACTCACCAAGCCAATGCATAGATCCACAGAGATCGATCGATACACTGGCTCTCGAGGATGCAGCTTCTAGGATTCACTCCGAAATAGTTATCTGTCATTCTCCTGAGCACGACCTTTACCACGACATATTACTCCATGGACCAAAACCCCAAATTTAACAGATCGGTATCACTCGAGGTGGCAAACTCTAGTAATGTTTTTCGATGAGGATTATGCATGTAAATGTTATCCACATGTAATAACCGTTGCAGATCGGTACCAAAACACATTTTCTTAACTCCATCCCACAATGGGAGCAGGGGAAGGGTTCCTCGGATATATTAGTTATTTCTGTCGCTGGAGAGCTGAAACTTAACATACTTTTGGGGCGGGACCTGTGTCATTGGCACAAGCTAACATATTTTAATATTACCATTGTATGATGTCATAGTGACGCAATAACATATGGCAGCATTCATTGCCGAAATTTTCGATTGGTTTTCCAATTGTTTTTCCAATTCTGCTGGCACCCCTTTGACGTATCAACTTTAGTAATTGTTCCTTGAAGAGGTATTTGTATGTAGATTTCGTCCATATGTGATAACCCATGCACATCTGTAGCGTAGTGGTAGTTATGATACCCTTTCCGAACTCTCTTCCCTTCACATTCTGAACCCAAATGTAGGGGGTGGAGTATGATTATTTGGATATTTCAATTATTCCTGTTGCCAGAGAGCTATACGTTTTCACCACCTGCATATGAGGCATTCGCCTACCGAAATAAGTTGACGGGGTGTGAAATGACCATTTTATGACGTCAAAGTGACGTTATGACATGGACAATAATTTATTTCTGAATTTTTCGTTACTTTCAACATGTTTTTCCAATTTTACTGACAAATCTTGAGGTAACAGATACGGTTCATATTTTGTAAGGGGTAACTACATGCAAATGCTATCCATATGCCGTTGTATATGGGTAGCTTATGGGTTGTTATATTACATTTTCCGGACCCTACCTCTTTCTGTATTTTCAACCCAGGTTTTCAGGTACCTTCATGGCCTTTTTTCATTGAAACATTTATTGAAACCTTCATCCGATGCTGTGATGACGTCACCGTGACTAAATAATAATAATGATCTTTTTGAGGTTATTTTATTTTCTCATATTTACTTGGACAAATGAAGTGGTACATCCTGCTAATGTTTCTTTGACTAGCGTAAGCGGCCAAACAGTGGCCGTACGAAAGACGTGGAAAACAACAATTAAGGAAATGTTTCGAGATATTGCGATATTTCCATTGATTCTCATCTTGGCTACCAATCGTCCTTCCTATCCGTATCTTCTCACCAAATTTGTTCTTCGGTCATTATTGGTATGGATCTGGCGAAATGGAATATTCCGTTCAATCTACCATATTCGGCGACCAGATTTTAAATGTCTGCCATTTTGTTATATTTGCAATTAACCTGGATGAGTACAAATACCTTCTCAATTTACAAATGCTACAACATATTGTCACCCTTTATGTTGGCCATCTTGGAATTTGCATCGTTTTAAGACGTTACCCTTTCGTGCCATCTTGGCCACCGATTGTTTGCCTATCCAGGTTGGTCAACGTGGTATCCCAGCAAATTTTATGCTTTACTCATGCAAACGTGATGACCGGAGTATCCACTCGGTGGTGCCAACTGCAAATTTGCCTCATAGCTAGAGATGGTCATATGTGTTAGATATCTGTATGTCCAGTGGCCTCTCTCAGAGATTGCAAAAGAGAAATGCAGATAATCTAATACCATCAATAACGTGTTAGAGTATTCACATCGTCTCAAAACACAAGTGATAGACCTACTGAGGAATCTGACGGTAGCAAACCAACAAGGCGATTCCTTTGTGATTCCAACCCCACTACCAGGTCATTCCTTCTCCTCTGTCTCTTCTACAGACGGGAGCCCTGGAAAACGGCTTTTCCAAACGTAAATAATTCATTGATGACGTCGCCTACTCTGTCAGCTAATCAAGTGATTCGCTTTGCTTGATCAAAAGTCACAGGGATCCGGCGCTAAGGTCATAATGCCAGGGTGCGTCATTCGGGATCTCAGCCAATCAGAAGCGCGACAAGACCATTCCATAATTCAGTTTAAATGAATGTCAACTCGTCTCAGGGTTGTTAAGGTAGACCATGGTTTTCGCGATGATGATTCGCACCTGGATGTACAACTTTTGTCCGAAGGAAAACGAATATGTTAAGGGAACCACGCACACGTGGTAAAGTTATCATAGGCTTCGTCATCAATCGGATACGCGATAGTGAAATGCTGCAAACCTGAAACTGGACTTAACAGGCTGGCTGTGACCATACTTAACTGGGGTACAGTAATGATCTTTTCTAGAGATTTGTGATGGTAATACAATCATGTATGACACTTATGGAATTTTTGTATCAATAATCGAAAGCCCTTTTTCACAAGACACTATTAAAAAAGCATCTACACATGCATAGCAAGGTAGTATTTTATGCAAGGAAAATTGACAACCGTTTCGAATGATGCTGCAGTTAAAGACATCATGATGTTCCTTCCATATCATCAAATCTGGCTGATACTGATCAGCGATACGGATTTGATATTTTTGGAATATCATGATGTCTTGCCGGCATCATTGAAAACTGTTGACCGCTTCTCTCTTGCAGGAAACAAGCCTATGTTTATGTATACTATGATTGTCTTTTTGAATTTGGTGCTAATACTGTTATATGGAATATGGAATAGGTCTTTGGATTATGGACGCGGATATTCTCTAATGGACGACGGCTGAATTATGGATGACGGATTAGACGCTTGTAATTCATATTGGTCATATACTAAAATCTCTATACAGTCTCATCATTACTGTTGACAGTTGTCGATTCTGGATTGGTTCAATAGATTGATACCGGTATCTATTTTAAATCACATACCATGGTTTGAAACGATGTCCTCCTGACAAAACCGGTCAGAGGCATTGATTTTATTGAATTGAACAGAATAGTCACAAGATTTGAATTCTTTGTGGCTTTGGTGGTTTGATCTTATACAAATTCTTTGTCTCTTCCATCCACTGGCTGTACCATATTTAATACCACAACGAAACGCGGCGGTAAAGTAATTTGAGCTTATCTACGTTGAAAACTTGACCCGAACATCGCATGTGCTTTCAATCGCCCACGCTGATGTTAGCACTCTACTCCTGGCACATATTCGATATTCTACTCCTGCCAACAAGATTCCGGTTCCGTTCTTAACACACAATGAAGTTCTCACTCGGGATATTACCAAGTTCCCAGTATATATTTGGGGAGAACACTCAGTAATCATGATACATGTTGCACAGGCAATGTACTCCATGTCGAGTAGAAATTGTAAACACAAAATAGTAAAACTAGACCGACAGTCAATTTTTACGCAAGACTACAATGAGTTAAATTTGCCTCCCTTTCCGATCGTTTTGGCATGTTTGCATCGAACGTACTATTATTTAATCGATGTGATATTATCATTTTAGTATAACTGTCCCCATTCACCCCCAAATGGCGAATAACACATCCAGCTCACACATACTTATAATGAAAGAGAAAAAGGCATGTGTTACTCTGACGAGATACGATGATGTTATTAAACGTTTTATCATTTTATTTAAGAAATGTTTTCATAGGCGTGCTCAATGATTGTTTTACGCACGGTTTGACTGCGAAAGTTTATAATTTTGGGCAAGGGCGAAGCCCGCGCCATAAAACTGATAAACTTTCTCACACTAACCGTGCGTAAAATAACTATTGAGCACGCATATGAAAACATTATTTCTATTCTATTGCACTACCCAAATTGATTATCAACAAAAATTATGAGAAAATGTTGAAAACACATTTAAACTTTGACAACCTTTCTCCCCTTTCTTGAAAAAAAACCCTCGGTCGGCATCGTGCCAATGTCAGTGGAAGAGTTTATGTGGTATATCAAATATGGAGTGATACTGTCAGCTACGTCAGCTGTGTGGAAATTACATGGATATATGTCTAATTTTGTCGCTTTGTTAATCAATTTTCACGATGGAAACAACGGAAAGAAAGAAATTTCATCTTGTAATTTATTTCTTTGTTTATGGGATTGTTACTTGTATAAAAGCAGACGTCCCTTCCGTCATCCGGCTTTTGAAATGTAATCTCCAAATGAACACCTGCAATTGACGGGTGTTGATTTCACATAACCGTGCTAAAACGTTTAATAATTACACGATTAGCTCGATATTATTGGCACAAGTGTTATAGAATTAGGACTAAAATGTACAGGGTATAAACCTTCAGCTCTTTAGACACAGGTTTGAAGACAATATCTGGAGGGCCATACCCCGACACCCCCAACGTTTGGCTTGGAGTAAGGATAATATCAGGTCTCATTAAACGAGATATAATTACCCTTAAGCTACTGATCTCCAAAGGGTTACTGAT